>WBMV01001825.1:1165713-1377251 GCA_013396655.1 Campylorhamphus procurvoides | reverse complement strand
TCTAGATTAGTTAAAGTGTAACTGGGTAAGGAAGGCTGGTGAGGAAACTGATGCAAATCAGGTAGAAAATATACCAAAAGATCAAATGCTCTCAAATACCAGATCTGAGGATAATGGCTTGCCCTGTCAGAAGCAAAGCCTGCATGGGACTAATGACTTCTATCCATCAGTATATTTCCAAGAGAATTAAGGGCAAAATCCTGCTGTCTTTGTCTATTTTTTCTTCCCTGTGTTAAAAAAAATGGATGCAGAGGATGAGGCATCTATATTAGAAAGTCTTAGATACAATTGTTGTATCAAAAGATCATTATTTCTCTCTCTGACAGCAAAACAGTGCCAAAGGGAGGAAGGATATTGGGGAGTTTTAATTGTTGCTGCCAACACAGTGCACGTCACTTTTGACAAAAAATATATGCTTTACCAATTGACATACAATAAATCTACTTGTCAGTGTATCTGAGCATGCAGGGGTCTCCTTAGACCAAGTAAAGAATTTAAGGTGGATCATTATCAAAGGATGTATAGCTGAAATCAGATCATCTGGGAGTCTCAGCAACAGCTCCTTTGCATAATTTTGTGTAGATATGGAGATATCACTGGTTTACTGTTGAAATACTTCAATCTTGCTTGCACAGTTTGTAGTTTCATGCCTGGTTATGAAGGGGAAAATAGAAATGCAAATACTACTAAATCATGAAACCCCTTGATATTTGTGGTCATGGCTGAGCCTTCAGTAGTTTCACAGCAACTGGAGCTCTCCAGGCTGGTATGCTTTAAAGATATCATCAAATAATAAGACAGTTGTTGGTATCTAAAGACATGTTTAAAGATATGGTTTAGTATTATATACGCTGAATATATATGCTGTGGAAGTTAGCAATGTTATGGAGATGGCGTTTTTTATTCCTATTTCTATTCATCAAGATTTTCAAGTAAAAGCATGTAAAGGTGAAATATGCCTGTTTTAATTCTGGATAGATAGTATTCCACCACTATTTTTACTCCTTTTGGTGACAGCAACATTAGTAATTTATGACTGCAATGAACACTAAGAGCACATCAAGCTATTTTTATGATACATGCTAGCAGAAGATATATTTTGTATTGCATATATGAACATTTTGTTACTCTTGCAGTACAACATTTTGATTGGTTTAATATTTTACCAAGTGTCACTTAGACAAATAGGTTGTGTTGCCTCTACAGAAGTCCTGGATTAGCATTGCACCCTGACCTTATTTTCCTTAAAAAAAACCAAAGCAAAGCAAAGCAAACCAAACCACCCCCCAGAAAACCCAAAACCAAACCAAACAAACCAAAACCAAAAATCCCAACTGATTTTCACAAAATCCACACAGCTATTGGTTGTTCTGTATCACCCCATGCTAACACTACTCCCTTATTTTACTTGCCTGTATTTGGAGGTCTTCTTTTTTCTAGACAATAGTTCTCTTATAAAAAGCCATAAGATTTTTCTGAGCCTCTGCCACCATTCTTTTTGCCTTAAAGAAGCACAGAATTCATTCTGTAGACACATCATGGTTTGATATGATAGCAAAGGCTTTTTACTGAGACTCAGTCAAAAGAAGCAGCTTTCTTGATCCTGAACTATTACCATCTACCTTATCTTTAAGACACATCATCTTCCCCAGGCTCAAAAAAAAGTTCCATCGTACATAGTGAAGGAATTGATTTCCCCACTATAACGTGATTAATACTGCTGCTGTTGAAGGAATTTTGTTGAGACTGTTGGTAAGACCATTTCCACCCATCACTGGCACGTTTTTAGTTTTGGCCAAATTAGTTTTTCTGTGACAAAAAAACCTTGTTCCAAATCACTAGAGCAATGGAGTTTGGCCTGCTGCAGCACCAGGTGGCTTTCCTGACACTTCAGGGTTAGTGTCAATAGGAAATTAACATGCTTCACTGGAGAAACTGGAATCAGCTCCCCACATTGTACATATATCTTGAGGCAATCAAGGACATAACATAAAATTTGGGTAGGGACCCAACTGATGCTACTGTTGTCCCAAAATCCATTAGCTTTAATTGCTGAAGTGATTGATGTACTTGACAACACAGATGGAACATGCAGGGTGTCAGCCAAGATTTCTGTCACCCACAAGGCTATAGCAGAGCTTTTGCTCTGGCTGTCTCTCTTCTGCTATCTCATCTACCTCCTGCAGTATTAAATGCACTGAAGGAGAGCTTAGTGGCATACCTGAATAAATAGTGCTGATGCACCATTTCAGTACAAATGCACTGATGCATGTGATCAGTGAGCTGATACCTGACTTGGTCAGCCTCTGTCAGTGCAGGCTGCGTCACATGGATCAGAAGATTTCACTGCATTACTAGGCTTCACGCAAAGGCCACGTGTACTAGAATGGGAGGAAACATTCCCATTTCTCAGCCCCTGCTCTGAGCAGATTTAGGGTAGAAATCACCTCCAGTTCAGAGACTCTGCAATGCTGGACCCTAGTGAAGATGCCCATTTGGTCTTAGTGCATCTTTATAGGTGGAAATAAAATGGCCATTTATTCCAAAACAGTTTCAGAATCAACATAGCAATGATGCTACCTCTTTATTCTCATACACTAACAACTATCACGTTTCCTGGGGGTGTTTCCATTTTGCCTTCACACAGAAAACATAATGTGGTAACACAAATGATAGAACTGTTTCCACTAACAGTACTACTGTAAATACATACAAATTGGCTGAAGCAATACTTATCTTACTTTCAGTTGGACAGAAATATGGGCTGGCTGAATCCACATTCCTGGGGATTCCTTTACACAGCAAGGCAGTGTAAAGGGAGATTGAAGGCACACCATGAGCTCCAAAGATTTCTACAGAAGAGTGGAATGAATGGAGAGCCTCTTGCTCAAAGAGTAGATAGAAGATCAGAAGGACTTAACTGAGCACGGAGAGGACAGGAAAAGTGGCATATGTGCCTACAGAGAGGACAATTTACAGAGGACAACAGGAAAGTACTGGTCCCGAGCCTGGAGAAGAGCTGCTGTGGGGGAAAACACGGTGGCCTCCAGAATGGGAGAAAGTAGTTCTACTTCATGCCAACAGCATGACCCTGGATGTGAAACTGAGAGTTGTGGGGTCCAGAGTAGACATTTTTATAATGAGAGAAACTAAAAATTTAAGAAATAAAGCTGGTATTTTGAGGAGAAAGATCCCTTGGGATGCAATCATTAGGATGTGTAGAGGCTGTCAGAAGTTGAAGTAGAAAAAAAACTTCTTTGTGTGTGAAAAGGGCAAGTGGAAGCTGAGAATGAAGAGAAATGAGAGAGTGGTAATAGTCATTCTGCTTTTTAATTATGCTCTACATGGGCAGAAGCTCACGTAGAAAGTAGATGCAACAGGCAGCACCTATATGGTCTGCTTCAGGGGAGGATTTATTTAAATACAAAACTGTAGTTTAACATTGTTAGACAAAAGAAATGTTTATTGTACTGAAGGAAATTATCTACACGGTTTCCATCATGTATGCTTTTCAGTGATAGGTCAGAAAGAGGAGCAGAGAAAGTAGGGATGGTGTTTAAAAGGTCTGAAAACAGATGACAACCACTCAAAGCTAATGGACCAGAAAACATGAAAGGTCCATGTGTCAATGTGAGAGAAAATGGGCAAATGCAGAAAGAGATCAGATGAAGGCTGAAGAGGGAGAAAATGGCTATAGAAAAACATCAAAGAGAGTACTGCTTGATAAAATCACTTATGGGAAAGACACAAGTGATGAAAAGAGTGAACCAAGACTGAAATTTGAAGAGAGAGATGAAAGCAAAGAAATACACACTTAAGGGTTGGATATATCATTGTTGTAGAAGCTGAAGTGGTTAGGGATGAGTGGGGAACCCTGCAGGACAAAGAGAACTAGCAAAACTTTGAAGAAGGTTGACAGGTGAGACAAGATAAAACAGAAGAATGAATGGAAAAAGAAGCAGCAGATGCACCCTGCTCAAAAGCCAAGAGATTGGAAGGGAGAGAAGATGCACAAGAGAGGAGTCTGATAGATCAAACACAGATGGGTTAAGTTGGAGAATATGAAAGAAAGTAAAAAGGGACAAAAAGAAATTTAAAATAACTGAGAAGTGGTGGGATAACTAACTATTACAGGCTATCTTCTCAGAGTCTGCAGAAGCTTCCTCATCACAGAGCGGTATCACACAGATATTCAAGAGAGTCTTATTTCTGTGGTATCGGGCCACATGTTGCAGTGTTTTCATGTTACATATTCCCTTTTATAGATTCATATGACAAAAAGTATCTGTACTGACATCTCATCTGATTGCAGGAAAAAAAAATCTTGTTACATGTCAATAACCAGATGACATTTTGAATGGAAAACAACAAAAAAAACCACAAACCAAAAATCCCTTGCTTAATGCATATTCAAGGACAGTTTCATCAAAATACTGCTAGAACAAATAATTTTCTGTAGAAATGTGCATGTTCTAGTCCAGTAGCTTAGGATTTCGGTGTTCTAAAGATGAACTGTTAAACTGTCAACACTTCTGTGACTATATAAAAAGATTTATGTCTATGTAAGTTGTATATAGATTGGAGATTGGCTTAATAGAATATAAATGCCTTTAGAAACCTCCATATGCCAAATCCATCAACTGTTTGGCCAGAAGACCAATGTCTGAGAAATAGCCTCCTAAATCCAATGAGGAAAGACATCTGTGCTGTTAATGCTCCTGATTTAAGGAAACAGTATCATCATACTAGCTGGACTCTTGCTAATAGAAGAGGTTTTGAAGGTTTCTTAATGATTTACTTTTGTACACTTGCATATACTGCTTTCATTTTTTTCTTTGCACTGTTGTATAATTTAGGATTGAGCCCTTTAATGTCATTTATCTAATCTTGTACTTTTTACACTAGAGTCACCCAGGATTACCCACCAAATAACACATGCTCAGTACTTAATATGTGCACTGTATGGCAGGGCTTGTGTGAAAACATGCCACTCTGGGTGGTAATTCAGGTAGCTTCAAAGCTCCATATGTTTTGGGATCTGCATTCTGCAGTTCCAATTAGTTGACATTGCCCAAGCTTTGCTTGTGCCCAGAAGCTAAGAGTCATTGTATACTGCAGCACAGCAAACAGTAAAGTTACTTCAAAAAATGGAAAAGAAATGCCCAGTAAACTCTGGACAAAAAAACCTTCAAAAAACAAACAAACAAAAAAATAATAAAAGGTTCTTATTTAAGTTTTGCACTGGAAAAAACAGAGCTGGTAGACTGCAGAGATAAAAGTCTAATGTGTTTAAAAATGAAAACAATTTCTAGTGGCAGTACTCTTTTCCATTTTTCTTTTCCACTTTATGTCACTGTAGTCATTCTCAAAGACAGGCCATTAATCCTACTTACAGTGAGCGATGGTCATTTCAACTGCAAGAGTGAGGGTCACTGATTTATGGAGGTTATAGCTGTATTTGGGAACATGAGATGATCGAAGAGAGTTGACTTTTTTGCATAATTTGAGCATACTGTTTTTCTCTAAACAAGAATTTTTGAAATGCTGCTCCAACAGTCTTTACAGGAGCCATTAGTTCTAGCTGAGAAGCAGGACTGATGTTGAATGGGAGATAGAAAAAAGGGTGGAGGTGGAATCAAATGGCATAAAACAGTGTAATGTAGAGTATGAAAAAGGGCCAACAGTACTTTGAAGATACTGGAGTAATCTGGTTTCAATTAATGAATACAGAAAATATTGTGAAAAATATTTTTATATGGAAACTAACAAAATTACATCCCATTGTTTATTTAAATGTAAATCTCTGAGATGGAACTGAAAGATGCATAACTAAAAACAGTCTTTTAAAGTGTATAACCAAGATTTTGTTAGGAAGGCTGGTATTTTGTTTTCCTCTGAGGGACCAGAGAAATTATGGACAGATTCTTTGCTGATGTGGCATAACATTAGTGATAAAAGACATAGCAAACCACTATCTGCAGTGTAAGACTGATACAGCCTTTGGAATCTATAAATTTAAGGTAAGTGTTTAATTTCCTCTCTCTTTGAAAATAATATAAGCAATGGAGTTAGCATTTCTCATAGTCATGCACTAGTTCACCTGTAACCCATCTATAGTATCTCAAAACACCACTATACCTTGGGATCTATACCGGACTACAGGAAGTTCAGCTCAGCTCCTGTTGTCATATAAAGCCTTTCTTCTTGTCCATCCAGCCCCAACCTTTTGAGAGCATGGATGTTTGAGAGGACTTTGGTATTATTCCACTCAGTGGAGAGTTTATTTGGTGTAATTTCATAAGCCATAGAAAACATCAAAACTGAAAGCCTGTAATTAGAGACAGGCTGAGTTTCAGGAGCAAAAGAAATTGCAGAGACATCTCAAGAGACTAGATCAGTAGAGTCAACTGAAGGGGGTTCAGTACCAACAGACAATACTTCAGAACAAGTGTCTGCTTCATTATGTAATAGAACGGGAAAAAAGAGAATCTAACAATTGTTTTTAACCTCTTCTCATTAGCCAACTTTTACTTTCACGTACTTCAGGAAAAAGTGGATCTAAGACTGGGGAATGGGAAATTGCCCAATTAAGGATTTTCCTTAAAGTTAACAATACAGAAGAGCCAAAATAATTTTCAAAACAGTGAGCTAAAGTTTGGGATATATGTACCTTGAAAAATGCTTTTCTTCTTAATGCTATAATAGTTAAAGTCAAATGAATCTAGCCTTTCCTTTAGTATTAGTTTGAACTTTGTTTATTTGTGATAGTTTTTCATGTAGAGTCTCTGACTGTATGGTAACTAAGAATATAACACAACAACCAGCAATCAAATAACAATAGAAAAATAGTGCTGGCAAGTTTGATTGAATGTGTGGCTGATTTTGCAGTATTTTTTTTTTGGCAATACAGTATGTATCACATGCTTCTGGTATGTTCAACAAACATCAAAAAAAAATAATGCAACGTATCTCACCCTCCGTTGCCTCAGGCATGTTGCAAACTTTTAATAACTAGGATAAATTATTAAAAATAAAGCTTTGATTCCTAGCTCTGCAGAATCTAAACCGTCATTGTTCCAGTATAAAAAAGGGGAATGCAAGTCTTTACCTCACCATTATTACCTGTGAAAAGGGAAGATGTAAAGGTGAAGCTTGTAAATGGGCCTTATGATCTTAACTGAACGAACTATTTTGGTTGAAGGCAAGAAACCTGCAGCAAGACTTGCCACTGTGATTGTCAAACTGAAGCCTGGGCTCAATGTTGAATTTATTTGTCGTGAAGAAATATTTATAAGAAATTATAATTTTAGCAGACACAAATTGTTGTACAGATTAACCACATCATCTCAGCAGCTATCTAAATCTATTCTGGGAAGAAATAGGGCCAAGCTGTTAAAGCCTTGCTCGGATATATTGCATGGATTTAGAAACTCATTAATTTTTTTTATGTATGCTTGAGCACAGAAACACCATTACTTGCCATTTGTGATGAGACAGCCTTAAAAAAACTTTAGAAGGATAAATGCTAATGGATTCCAAACACTCTTTAAAAAAGTGCCAAGGTGATGTATTCACCCTTTCTGTATCTCTGATGGTCATAATTGCTGTGATTCCTTGCTGTGCCCATTCTTGCCTGGTATACAGAGCCCTGCTTGGCCATCTGGGTCCCTTGCCACAGTGGTGCAGAGCAGCCAGCTCTCATCAGGCTGTGAATATGTGACTCCAGTTGTTGCAAGTGAGGCTGTCTTACTGCACTGGTGTCTGTGTTGGCAAGGGTGTTTTCAAGTAACACAGTATTTGATGGTTTGTTTTTTAATCTGTTTTACGTCAAGATGCCAAAGACCAACAATAAATGAGAAGAGACGGAGACAAAAGATGGTAGAAACAGGCAGGTGCTCTTTATTTCATGTGGCACAGCATTAGGCAGACAACCCAAGAAACAATTTCTAACAAAAACCAAAGCTATCACTTCCAGGAACCATCCCTCAAACAAAGGGTCTACTACCAACAGTGGCACTCAGATATCCTTGCCTGTCCACTCTCATCTCCTCATAGTTTTTATGCAGTTAGGCCGTATCATAGTGGTGAGCATCTTTTCGAAGGAGACTAACTTCTTATGACACATCAACTTTAGACAGCATACATACTGTGCAGGATCACCAAAGTACAGTCTCCTCAAGCCATGCTAAAATATTATGCTAACTCTGGAGAGAAGGCTGTGCGATTGCCCTGTGTCTCTCTGAGGTAATACAATGCTGTTTCCTAGCTGACAAAATGAGGGGCACCTGAGGGAGGATCGATATGGCTTCAGAGTCTATTTTTAAACTCCTGATGTAGTAGGGAGGAGCTGGCATGCCATGTGCCAAGACAGGGTGAGGACCTCCTCCAGTCCTGGCTGTGGCTGGGCGCCGGCAGCACCAGAGAGTTGAGCCTACTGTCACCCAGAGGGATGAGAACAGAGGTGCTCTTGGACTAGGAGGAGGAGGAGGAGGAGGAGAGTGCCATCAAAGATCACAACAGACTGTCGGTCATTAGGCGAGACATGACCAATAACAGTGGCTGGGGGAGGGGTTACATCGTTAGCACTCTGGATTTAAAGGCATGAAGAATGGCTGGTGGAAGGAAGATGTTTTAGAGACTAAGGGCAAAGCTTTAAAAGCCTCAGGATATTACTTTTAATCATTATCTACAGGTTATTCTCTCTATATATACTATTTTTCTTTCTAAATTATGAAAATAAACATTTATTAACAAGTCACTGGGTCAAATCCTGCTCTCCACTGAAGCCAAATCCACTGACTTCAATGGGAGGGAGCCCTGTGTAAACAACGAAGGGCAAAATTTGGCCCTTTAGTCCTGAAAAGTCTGCTTATACCCATTTTCTTTTGATCCTGTGAGGAAATACAGATTGAAGGGTGAATTAATTGCTACATATTTCTCTTAACTACCAGGGGAGTGTCAATGAGATGTGGCAAAGGAGAAAAAAAAAAAAAAAAGGAACCAGTTAGTAAGTACTGCTTTAAAGAGAATTTTATCCATGTTTCAGAGCAAAAGTACAAAAAGAGAGTGGATCTGGATCAAGTGCTACTGGCCTTTACTTTCTAAGTAATGACAAAATCCTTCATTTAGCTTCAGTGCAATGTTACACAACCAGAGAAAACAGAAGGAACCAAACAGTGTTTTTCCTTTGCAAACATCATATGCCCAAAGGTGAAGAACACTGTTATCCCTCTGGATGCTCTGCTAACTCCCACTGTCTGCACAGTGCAGTGTCAGCCACTGAAGACAAAACACATCTACTGTGCACATGAATAAAACCTGTGGTGTCTTACAAATGTAACACTTTGAATATTAAAAACCTCTAGGTGCTTTTAGACACAGAACAATACGATTTCGGATGCATTTACCACTTTTATTTCACTATGCAGAAACATACATTCACCATGTGTTGTGATGCAGCTGACAGTGTAATGGATGCTGTCCCTTCAGTGGGTATTAGAGCTGGACACTAATGAGTTTTCGGTGGATGTTCTGTACAGGTTAAGGCTTTACTCTGAACTAGATAGTAAATGCTGACCAGATTCTCAAACAGATTTTTTTTTCCTCTGAGAACAAAAGGGAAATCATAGAAAACCATCACGGTTATTTCAGATTAATAATTTTCTAAAGCTGCAAACTAAGTAAAATACAGATTTTTTTTTCTCCAAAATAACTACATACAATTTACAAGGTTAGGATCTGTGAAGGGTGACTGGAAGCTGACTCTGAACAATGCTGACAAAAATTGTTAAGGTTAATATACTAAAATCATTACTACCTCATAAGGTATTCAGTCAGGTATACAAAGCACACTTTGTAAGCATTTGAATGTTTTGATAAGAGTAAAGATTCATCATTGTTTATCGGGCAGTAATAAAACCAGATGAAACAAATATAAGATTCAAGTTGTTTACTGAATAAACTGTGTTATTGGCACATCTAATGTGTGGTAAAACATTATACACAGTACCTATACAGCTTCTAGCATTTTGGGGGTAATCTTCATTTACAATATCCGTAAACAAAAGGCTTGCCACCTAACAAATTTTAATTTGTTTAGACTTTCAGAAACTGTGAAAGGCATGAACTGTTTATGTGTTACATGAGATCACTGTTTATATTGTTTATGAACGTGCAGGTATAGCTGAAAACTTAGACATTTTAAGAAAATTAAAAATACTGCTTGTCTGTAATTTTATTGTTGCTTCATGCAATATTTTTTAACTGCTGCTGATTCAGATTGCTTTCTATGGGAAGGTAACTCTGCCAGTTTCTTTATTAACGGTCAAGATCAATTCTTCTGTACGGAAATTTTCCATAGACAGATACAAGTCAGTCAGGTTGGAACTGAGACTCCGTATAGGCTCTCGTATTCCTACTGGTATGCATGTCTGGATTCGTATGCAATTTAAGTTATTCCTGCAGAAAAGAAAACTGAGTTAATTATTCGAAGAAACTACTCTTTTGCAAAAGAGATTTTCTAACTTTGCTCATGTAAGAAAAGCTATTTGAAAATGGCATCATCCCAATATAAGCAACTTGGACCAAATCCAAAGTCCACTGATGCCAATGGAAAGCATTAGTGACATCAACAGACTTTTAAGCAAGCCACACTGAGCCGTCTCTGAAACAATTAGCAGAATACCACAAGAATCACAGCTACTCACTCCTTAGTGACTGGTTCCATCTTCCAAATAAATAACTGACACTGAAATTCAGTTTTCTTTAGGGTCTGTATATCCAAAAGCAGAAGAGCCAAAGAGCTTCAAAAGATGCTGTACATTATACTCTGTTACTTACACCAAGTGCTACGGAATACATATTGTTTTAAGAATAAAATGCTGCTATCGATTCAAACAAATCTTACAAGCAGCTTTTTCTTCCCCTTCTGCATACAGCATTCAAAGCAATTTGTGCAACGGTGCTGGCATTAACAGCGTTTGCATAGCAGGTTAGTATTCATGACATGATTCTGCACACAGAATAAATATAGGAATATTAAGATGTCTGTTTAGCCAGCCACTATTGGAGAGCATGCCTTTACTGAAAAAAAGCTTGATGCAGGAAAAGCTGCATTATCATCTCATCCTGATAAACAATGCTGCTTTAAAACGTGAAATGTTCTTTCAAATACAAGAAAGCCAAGACACCCAAATACTGACAAACTAATTCACTGCATTTAAAAGCAAGTTGGACCATATCTTTGCAAGTTGGGAATTGAAGCATAACTTGTAACATATCTGCAAGGGACATTGAAAAAAGCAGCTGTAGGTTTCTTCCTTGGCATTTTTAAAGCAAAATGCACACCTTTAAGAACAAATTATTTTTGTTCTTAAATGACATGAAAGCAGAAAACAGATTTTTTTATGACTTCAGAACTAGAAAATTAGACTATAACAAAGCATGGACAATGAGGACTTTTCAGAGAGCCAACAAAAGCAAATGAGTAGTTTCTCTTTCTCCAGCTGGCACCGTTAGATGAAGACAGATGTTTAGAGCTGAATGTGGTTTACTTTCAAAAACCAGAAGTGATAACAAGCCCAAACACAACTAGAAAATGCCACTGAGAGAAAGCAAAGAGTTAGAGGTGAAATATGGTAGGAAAACAACATTTGCAACATGCCAGCCCAGTAAATGCCTAGGAAAATCATCTAGTCCTCTTACCTGTGGTCAATCCTCCCCATCTTCTGGTGTGATTTCTGTCTCTTTATGTACCACTACTTTGGTCACTGACATGTCAGGGTGCTGCTCTTTGGCTTCTTTAATTGCCTGAGCCAGCGCCTATCCCAAGGAAACCACAGAAGGGCAAAAACAAAAAGGAGGTGGAACATGCATGATCAGTAGCAAGGTGGAGAGATTCATGAGATATTACACAATTTACAAATGGGAAAAATGATTAAAATATGAAATATACCATCAATGATTTAACTAGTAATCCCGTTTAATTTAAGGCATGCCAGTATGAATAGTATCTGTTAAAGCAGTATTTAGGTATGTTCTCTTTGGCAGTCTTCAGGGTAGCCTTCTTAGCAGTTTATAGATTTTACCTGATCATGATCAATATCTGCATCTCCTGTGATGACTATTCGTTTTTCAATTCTTGTCTCTGAGATGCCTCCTTTCACAGTCTACATGGGAGGGACAAATGCATGTCAGTAACTTACTGTGGAATGCTACTCATCTAGAGAACAATCAGTGCAGGAACCCACAAATGACTGGACTGAACTGACTCAAACAGCACACACAGAGGGCGCAACCCAGAACTGCAACCTAAGCTGCACTGAAGTCAGTCTGCTCTGAATGGACTATAATGACCTCCGGAGGTCCTTCCAACACAGATAATTTTAAGATTCTGGTCAACCTGCACATATATCAGGAAAGATGTTTGTGTGTAAAAAATGGCAGGTATTTATGGTAAATCTGTCCCATGAAGCACAGAATGGGAATACAGACAGCCCATATTATGACTTATTCAAGTCCAGCTGTATGCTTCAGAGGGACCTACAGGGTGGTATGGCTTTTGTATAGTTTATCTACTAAAGGGTGAAATCCACTGCAGAAAGATGAAATCCTGTCCTCAGTGAATATTGGCAGGAGAGCTATCACAACACTAAGAGGCTTTCTGCTTAGGGAGGAACTGTTATTTGGAGGTTATCTTGGAACCTGGAAGATTCAACATCTTTTATCTGTGCAGCTACGAGCTTTCAGTCTGGTTGTGAGTGAGTTCCCTAGGGAACATCGTAGAAACACGGCCATGGTGTCTGAGATGACTGAATATCCTTTTATGATTATATGGTACAGATTTAATATGTGCTTTCAACACTGCGCAGGGGTAATAGCTGACGAATGAAAAGCAGTATAATCATGTCAATAGAGCCTCATGTTCAGGCAGATTATTCTTTCCAGGCTACCATATGATGCCAATATGGTTATACTGCTTCCAGTTCCACATAGTATTTGCAGCTAAATCAGGTGCCTCTGCACAGTAAGGTTTTGTGCTTGCGTAGACATATTCTAAGGGTTTATGACTCTCAGGACTCTTGTCAAATTGTTGGGTGATGAGTTAATCAAGGCAGTAGAGCCAAAGACAGGTACCCAAAGCATACAAGATTTTGCCTAGAGAATATAAGCATGTGTCCACATTTAAATGACAAAACTGAAGAAAGTATGCACCCTGGTGAAAAAAGAGCCCTCTATTTTCTGAGGACTTACTTTGGTGATATGTGTAGTAGTTGTAGTGCTGGTGGTTTCAGACGTAATAGTTTGTGCACTCATCAATACGCCAGGTTCAGAGTCAGCACCACAATCCACCTAGGAACCAGAAGGCAAAACCAGTCATCGAAAAAATGCTCCCGAGCAAAGGAAGACAAGAACTGGACTGTTAAACTTCCTTATTTCTACAGTTCTTTATAAAGTGAGTATCTAATGGTAGAGAAATAACTGCTCTTAGGAGGATCATGTGCCAGTGCGTCTCTGCCTCTGGCGGCTCCCCTCTGCTCCTGGAAGGACAGATGAAAAGCTGGGGTTTTATTTAGAAAAGCCCTACACTAGAACATGAGAGTCATGCACAGAGTTACTCTGATGTACATCTTCCTCATGCTAATATTTAGTACTTGAACAACTCACAGCAATTTACACTAAGGCATACACTTAAAAATGGGTGAAGAAAATGGATTCCTTAAGGGCATGTTAAACTAGACACTGTCTTTTGCAGAATTTCTTACCTGAGAAGACTCGTAAGTAATGGTTTTTGTTTCTGTATGGACTACTGGCACTTCCTTTGTTGATATTTCAACGTTTTCCCCACCAGCAGGAATACTGCTGAAACTGATAGTCTCAGTCTTCACAACTGGTGACTGCATGAACAAAAAATAAGGAATTGGAATATGGATTTCTCAGAACAATTTTTTTTTTGCTTAGGGAAAAGAAAGAACTAAAAAGTGCTCTGCATTTAACAAAACAGAAGAAAAAAAAGGAGAAAGTGTTCTTCATTATAGTAGTACATACATGTATATAATACAGGTGATATTTAGCACTTTCCTGGATTTCAAGAAAACAAAATTCAAAAACATTCTAAACACTACATGAAGCAACGATCACAACCTGAAAAACAGGAGGTTCCCTCTGGACATTTGGAGGCACCTTTTCACTGTGAGGGCGACTGAGCATTGCCACAAACTGCCTAGGGAGGTTGTGGAGACTCCCTTACTGAAGATGCTCAGAAGCAGCTCTCTGGACATGGTCCTGGGCAGCAACTGACTCTGGGGGTCACTGTTTAAACAAGGGCCCAGAACAGATGACCTTCAGAGGGCCCTTCCAGCCTCAGCTGTTCTGGGATTCTGTGATTCTACATTATTATTATGAATCCTGTCCAGGCTTAGTCCTCTGTTCAGCTCTTGGAAAAAAACTGTGCAAAAACAGCTCTTGAAATTCTGCTAATGGGGCTAAGGCAAGGGATCTGGGTAAAGACACCGTACATTTATTTACAATTGTACCAAAATTCTACCAAAGACTATTTCCTGTCTTTGAGAACATACAAATTTTGCCAATCTTGATGGCCTTTCCCAAAGAGAATGCCAGCTGATCTTGCTGTCTTTTGCATAAAATGCCATGAAATTCGGTAATTCTCTGTGGCATGAAAAGCACTTTTAGGTAAAACATGCATGGCATTTTGCTAATGATGGAAACCAGCAACAAGCCTTGCAGGTGCCACACAAGGAGGAAATAAGAGGAGAAACAAACTGCCTGCTGTAAAGATGCAATCATACAGTCTTGGCACACTTTGTTTTCCTTGACAGGAATTAACTTAATCCACTATTGCCTACATTTGCAATTCAGCACAGACATGACCAATTTAATAACAAGTTACCTCAAAATGAGGTTTTCTTTCCAAAGACTCTGAAAGTTGGACTGCTGTTCTGTGCTCCTCTGCTTGCTCACACGAAGCAGCGGCAGTGACTCCTTCCTGTTTGGTTAGGGCTTTCTCAGCCTCCTCCCTTTTTTCCTCCTTCGCCCCCTCAGTCCCAGCATAGCCCTCTTTCCCTTTCACGCCAGCAGTCACCAAGGACGCTGCCTCAGCCTGGGCATCCAGCGCAAGTCCGGCCACTTTAGCAGGATCCCCGCCTGCATGCACCTCCATCCCATGTCTTTCCTTGACAACTACAGTCTCCTGTACAACCTTCTTCACTGTATCCTGATGTGGCTCAACCGCTTGCTTCATGTCACTGGAAATTATCTCCTGAGATGTCGTCGTATCTATTCTCTGCAGGGAAGGAGGAAAAAACCCTCAGCATCAGAAGCAGATACTATTTGCAGTAGCTTCTCAGCTTAATGTACCGTGAACCTAAATTAAAAAAAAGGGTATTGTATTTTGCCAATTTATCTCTCTCACATTGCATGGATTTTTGTTCGCAGGATGCTATCAGTATAGTAGAAACAGAAAACAAAGCAAGAATCACAATTTTTAAAAATTAAGTGAAATGTCAGTGTCAGTGTTTTTCTCACTGATACTTTTGTGTGAGTTTTATAAAGGCAAAATACAGCACCTTGCAAAATGATGAAAATAAAGTGAAATGAGAGAAAACCTGGTTTGCTTTTTTTTTGTCTTTTCGGTGAAGTTTCCGTTGTGATCTCTTGTAACAAAGAAAAAGGCACATGAATACATGCATTGGTTATAGAGTTCCAAATTGTGCAAAAAAACTGGGAAACAACACAAAACCAAAAGTAATTGTTGTGTGGTTATAACAGTGATGGAGGGAATCAAACAGCCACCTGAGTCCAGCCATGGGAAGTTGAAGTAACCCCTCCTATGAACTCAGTCGGCTTTCTGGCAGACTCTATTAGAGTGAAAATATCTGAACCATCCAAGGTTTTTTCACTGGTGGACTGTTTAGTCTAAACAGACAAAGAAATGTAGAGTCATACACAGAAGAAAGGCAGATCCACATGAACAGACTTATTAATTGCCAAGACTGGAGGCAGAGCCGGAGGAAAAGGAGAGAAGGTTGCGGGGGCACAGAGAGGTCAGAAACAGGAAAAGAATGGGAAAATAAATCAGAGCGAATTCATAATGGCTGTAGTAAGCAATAGTTAAAAAGCACAGTTGTTAGCATTGGCATTTTGCTGGTTCAAGCAAACCTTTTTTTTCCCCTTTTATTAACAAGCCACAGCAGCAATACTACATTTCAGTAACATGAATCTTTAAATAAACCAGAAAGGTTGAAAGCCTTATACAATGTCTATTTCAGACTGTGGAACGGATTCAAAGTATGAGAGAAAAAAAATAAGCTGGGTTGGCTGCTGTCAACATAAAGCCAGGCAGCAAGAGAACCAAAAGGTAGGGTGGTGTGAGGGGATTGCCTAAAAGAAGTCATGCTTTTATCTTTAAATTGTGGCATGAAGTCAAAGCCACTTGTTACCACTACTTTTGATGCAGACGACTCGGTAACATAGTGAGCAGTAGCAATGGTAAATGGCTGTTCTCTGGAATATCTCCACTCAGACAGGCTCTTATCTGTCCGGGCAAATGCCCCTGCTTTTAGAGTTTCACTGCCAAGTTGTTTTTCTGCTTTGCCAAGCTGTAAGCTTTCCAGTGTACCATGTAACTGCAAATTCTGGTCCATCTTTAGTGTCTTTTTCAGATTCTCTTCTTCAGGACTTTGCAACTGAGATTCTGCTTCCTTTATGGGTGTCAGAGAGTCGGACAGCTTTCTTTTCGTGCTCTGCACATCGGATCCCCGCCTGGCTTTCTCATCAGTGACAGGCTTGAGGATGTCATACTTGGCCACTACTGGAACGATTTTCACAGATTCTTGCACTTCCCTTTCCATTTTTTGCAAAGTTTCTAGTGAAGTCTGCACTGCTTTCTCACCCTCTTTAGCTTTACTTGTCATGGTTACAATTTTCCCAGACACGGTATCATAGGACTTTCCTAGAGTGAACATTTTCTGCTTATTCTTCTCATTGGATTGTATTTCGCTTTCCAAGTCCTCAAAGCTTTGCATTAGAATGGTACTGGATTTTAACATCTCAGGTGGAAACGCAGTTTTACTGCTCACAGTCACTACTTTGTATGTCAGATTTTTTTCCGATTCACCATCAACTACCTCAGAGGGTATTTTCTCTATAATAACCCAATCCTCAGTGCCCTATATTTGAGATATAAAAGCTAAATTAGAACATCTGAAGGTTCACCTGTACTTCAGGAGCACTAGAGTATGCAGACTTTTAAGAAATCAATGCTGCCTCTTCCAAAAGCATATAGTAACTTTTACCATCGTAGTTCTTTGAGCAGTTACCAAACAAATACACAGAATCACCTTAGGCATGTGATTTCTTTGAATATTGTCTCCCCTCAAAGGCCCATATATTGTGGACACAAAAAATATTTTTGCCACACTGTTTTTGTATTCATTTGAAGTGGAACAGTGTTTCAGGGCATGTTTTTAAATGATGATTGGAATCATCCTGGGATTATAAATCATATATCACAGTGGTTCATAATGTTACAGTCAAAAACAAATTACAAAACCAGGGCAAATAAGCCCATTCAACTGCTGCTCAGTTGTCACAAACACACTGTTGTTGAGGTTTTAGAGTAGTATGCACTTGTATGTAGCTGTAGCCTGCACTAAATTTCCTTCTTTTATTAGCCTAATATCAACGCCCTCCAAGATTGTTTAAATGGAGCAGTACAGCACAGTAAACTGTGTAAACTAAGCATACTACTAAAGATTCTGAATGGAACTTAATTGCAGTGTCTTTTTTTCCTCCTCATGCAAATATCCTATGTGATTTTCTTTGACTATGCAATCAGCATTCAGTTATTTGACCCTAAAACCATAGTTTCTGTATTTAACTAAACGCAAATGAGGTAGTTTAAAATCAAATGAATTAAAAATAACCTCTAGGGATGATGGGATACTTTTCTGGATAATGATTTGATGAGAGGTAACCAAAGTGCCAGCAGATTCTCCCTCCTGCAGCTTCTTCTCTATCACACTTGGCTAATAGAAAAACCAATAAAAATACAAAGTTCACCATCACTCAGCATAATCTAGATTCACTTGATAATATAAAGGAAATTCATTCTAGTGACAGAAGTGCCCCATTCACCATAACGTTCTCAGTGAAGTTTATGCTGGAAATGCATGCACAACTGCAAACAACATCCACAAACAGCACCGTGCAAGTAAATTTCTAATTAGCAGAGAGATCAGTCTCCATTAGGAAGACATAAGCTCTAGAGGGGGCTTATTCCTCAGAATTTGGTCCCCAGATTACATCTCTGTCTGAAACTTATGAAATAATAATTAAAAAAAATACTAAAAATGGGAGGGCTTGGAAAGGAAAAAAGATAATAAAATAATAAATCATTGCCATCCTATCTTGACTGCATTGCAAGAAAGTATTGTTTGTTTTTACCTGCATTTCAAGGAATGTAGTACCTCCCTTCTGCAAAAATATGAGTTTTTCTGATTTTTCTCTTTCTTCTTTGGTCTAATGTCAGGGGAATAAATGGTTTTAGTAAACGGAGGCTATAAAGTCCACTATATTTTACAATAGCTCATCATACTTCTCCACACTACAAATTATTAACTGCACAATAAATTAAGAAACAGAATTAAAGAGAATCATTTTACAGCAGAGGTTTCCAATAAGAAGTGAAATCAGTGCCTCTTTTAAAGCAGACATGAGCAAACCGCTTGTGTAGTACCAAACCTGCTAAATTGAGTAACACCCAGGTGTGGATGCGCTGTGTTCACTTCATCTCATCTCATCTTACAATATTCATTTAACTGTGACTGATGCTGAGAACAGGGCACACTCCACCTTCGCCCTGGATGAGGGTCTCCTGAGTTTGCAGCCTTACCTGCTGAAGAAGGCACAAAGTGTGCCCTGCAAAGATTTCAGCTCTCCCTTTCTCTTTGCTGGTCTAAGAGGCCTCAAGAGTCCTTTTCCTACACAGGAAGCTAACCATTGCTCTATTATCACTGTAGTGAGATGCAAAACTCCTCAGCTTTATCCCATCAGTGCCTTCCCAATGCTGTGAGAAGAGTACCTCTGTAACTTGACCAACTGGGAAAATTTTAAATTTTGGTAAGACTCAACCTCTTAAATCTTCTGAGCCCACTTTCTTGGCCAGCCACTGTTGCCATTTGGCCAGAGAAAGCAAGCCCCTACAGAACAAAATAGGTTTCTTGCCAAACCCTTTCTAGCCACTTCAGTGGCTACTGCCACTGAAATAGACAAGCCAGTGGAAGTGTTATGACCAGCATGACAAAAACGTTCATGTACTCAAGAAGAAACGCAGAAATTTAAAGAAAGATATGAAACCAGAAAGAGAAAGGGATTAAAAGTTCATCTCCTGACTGTGATGAGATGCATAAACTTCTTTATTTCTAAAGTGTTGGTTTGATCCAATCCAGGTCAGACTAAACATGGTCAAGAAGTTTGTTCATATGATTGCTTTTATATTCCGTAGCTATCTGGCCACCACCATGGCAGATATTTAAAACTGCATTTTTGATAACTAAAGAAGAACGAAGTGTTTCCCCTACCATTGTACGAAACCAGACTTAAAGTCACACTGACAAAACACACAAAGGTGCCAAATGCTCAAAAAGCACATTTTGAAAAGGCATTCTTTTCCTTCTGTTCTTGGGGTTCTTTATACGAAAGAGCTACAGGTAACAGCACTGAGTACATTCTTAAAGTGGATATGCTAAATGGAATGTGTAACTTCTTTGACTTGCAGAAGGCACTACCCAATGCAGATCTAGGTGCTCTCTGTCCTGACTGCCTCTGCATTTCTCGGTAAGTATCAAGGTGCTAATTTTGACCTATGGATGACTTCAGTTTTTTCCTGAAAAACTCCTCTCTCAGGAGGACTCAAACTGTCCCACTTAGTGGGAACAAAAAGGATAGTCACATGTTATCTATAGTAGGGGCCCCTTTGCACCAGAAGTCACTTCAGAGTTACGCCCCGATAGCTTCAGTGATCTCTCAGTTTTCCACAGAAATGCCTTCATTTGGATAAGATTCTGTGAAATAGCTGTAGATTACTTACATGCATATAAGATTTAGTAACTGGACATTGCTTTTGAGCAAGCTGTCTTCTTACTAGCAAGAGAAGAGATATCAGATAAGGATAATTCTTGCCCTTTTCCTTTCCAAATGAATGGTTAAATTTGGATGTGTTTCCTCAGGGTGAAGCCTACATAACTGTGTAGTACTTTGCCACTGCTTGGGTAATTTAATAACAATTAAAAATTGTTATTAAATTTCTAAAGTAATGAACACATTAAACAAACCAGGTGGTGCTGTTTTAAGTTTGCTTCCCTTTCAGGCTCAGCTAGCCAACTGCTTGCTTTTCAACACTTCCTTACATCTTTAATATGTTAAATGCATCCTGTTCATTATATTTACAATTTTACTTTTAAGAAAAACACCTGACATATTCAACTACAATAATAATATTTTTCTAGGGTCCGTTATGTTTCCTGAACAGGACAGTCAGAGCAATGCTAAGACTCCTCTGTGCTCCCTGCAAAAAGGAAGCTTTGGGCACTGAATCTGCTTTTTTAGGTATTTTAATCCAACTTGATGGCCATGCTGATGCATATCTCATGCCTGTACCGGCCACTGGTTGGATCGGTACAATGTGGGAGAGGAAGAGGTAATTTCTTGGCAATATGCCTTTCCCTAAGGGGAGAAACTGACACATGCTACCCGTGTGTGTCCACAGTGAAAGGTATATCACCCTTCTCCAGTGAGCTGTGGGCCTGCAACGCCAATCTCTGAGGTGGGAAAGCAGAACACCCTTTCAAATTATACTTTCCAGCCAATTTTTGCTGAGTTCCTTACAACATTACATCAGTGCTGTGGGCATAGAAGCGAATTCCACGACCATTCATTTGTCTGTAATGCTAAAAACAAGAGGTATCTATAAATAATGATTCCTGTAAGACAGAAATCAGATATCCATTCACAATTGGATAAAAAAATTAACTGTCATGCAGACTACACAAGGTTATTTCTTTTTGCTTCACCGGATTTAAACCAAGACACTGTCTTTTTTTGAAGATCTATCTACCTTACTGCAACATGAATGTTACATTGCTATCCTTACATGTCATTATCTATCCACAAATTAAGTAAACACCAGCTTTTAAATTGACAGGTTTCTTACAAAAACTTCAAGACTGCACAGTAAGCAAGATTTTTTCACACATGCACACTGCATGAAAATGAAGACACTTAGCAATCTGCATGGGGTCTTCAATGAAATAGTATCCAGCAGACTGCACCAAGTCCCTTATGGAACTGGCCAAGAGGGTCTAATTATCATCATTATTTCTTCCCTGTCTTCAAAGACTGAGAGAGCTCTGCCCTTTGCTCTATATTTTCTTGTCAAGCTTGGCACCATACCCCTATCCATCTCACTATACCTCAGGTCCAAACCAGTCACCATTATTTAAATTTTCTCTCTATCACTTTCATGGTTTCTTTCATGCATGGCTGGACTTCCTCAAGCTCACCGAACCTGTAACAATGCCTGAGTTTTGCACCCTCAAAGAGACCCAGTTCTGCCACACAGCTTTATAGTGAATTTCATCCTCTAAATGCACACATATTCTTATATATATTATACATATATATGTATGTTTATGGTATCTGCTGTTCCTTGCATCTTTGCTCCTGGAGCCTGAGTCCTGAGAAAAAGCAGTGCCTGAAAGCAGGGAATAGCTTCTAACTCTGACCTCTAACCTACTGAGAGCTGCTATAAGTAAAAATGAATAGACAAATACATAATGAAGCCTTTCAGCTCACGCTGACCTCTTCAGGCACTAGTGGTTCAATCATAGGAGCATCCTCCTGCCTTGCTGCAAGCCGAACGGGAGATGTGGAAAGCCTCTTCTCCCACTCATTAGACACAGTCGTTTCTGTGGAGGTTTCCAAGAAGGTGCGTTTCAACTCGCTTATATTGGTCTGATGTTTCATCAGATCTTCCTGGGTTTTGTCTAGGTCCTGGACAGTTTTAAAAGAATAGAGCAGTTTGTGATACATTCTAAGCCAACCAAATTTTAGAGCCAAAACACATAACTTGGTTAGTATAGAGGGAAGTAACAGCTCAGGGAGCCAGGGAGCACAGCACTAACACAACACTCTGTGAAAATGTGGCATTTTGAAAGATAACAGCATAGCATATCTTGTACAAGTGAGTATAAATACACTCTTAAGAGAGCTTATCCATATCACTACAATTTGCACCTGATAGTCTTCAAACAAACATACATATGCGCGTGGAGGCACACACATATACGCACACGCATATAACTATATTTAGAGTACAAGTTAGAGGACTCATCATAATCTGAGAAAAAAATAATCTATTAGGAGGTGGGAGTACACAGTTCATGCATCATAGTGCAGATCCACAGTTTACCACTAAAACTAACACACATGTACGTACATGCACTGGTATATACCAATACCAACCTCTAACATAAGATTACTATGTTTGACATACACATTTTCACCCTGTATTCGCTTAATCAGACTATTCTGAAAGAAGTGAAAAAGAAAGGGAAAGGTAAGGGACACAATATTGAAAGGATACAAAATGCTGTTTCTACACATTTCTTCACAGAGAACCGACAGTAACATGCTGAAAGAGGTGAACACCTCCAACATTGATACCTGAGCAACATCTAGGCCTTTCATTTCTGTACCTGTGCCTTTAGATCTCCGTCCTCCTCTTGATCCGACTGCCAGCATGAGAAAGATTGGAAAACAACACCTTACCCACTCGTATGAACGAAGGCTTTACGGACATTGGTGAGAGGTACACACTAGGTTAAAATCCCATTTTCCCTACAGCTTAAGGAGGAATAGACACACTGGCTTCGCATGGTTTTCCTAACTCAGAGGAATTCTCCTCCTCTCAAATTTGTTATTTGTTATCAAAGGGTTATTATACATATTCCTTTTATAAAAATTGCTGTGCTCCACATTCATAGATCTCTATCTATGGAGCAGCAGTTGCACCTTCTCACCAAGGTCATGGCTAGTCTAGTACCAAACGGCAACAGCAAATTCTTTGGAATTCCATAATCCTAGAGTTTACACATATGACATCATCTAGGCCACAAGCAAAGCTTTGCATAAACTCACCATGGGAATAAAACCCGCAACACTTTCTATAGAAGGAAGCACATTTTATTTGCTTAAAATGCTATTTTTCTAACCTCAGTCCCTTTCTGTATTTCTATGATTTTCTTTCATATTTAGCCTGTATATATTCTTTTAGGATGTATCTGCAAAGGTGGTCTGGAATGGCACACACATGACACCCCCTTCAGTGCACATTTTCTAAAGTAATGCCATAAGGACTGCCCTGGCAACTCAGTTTCCGAGGATGCAATTTTCAGGTGGGATGTATACCACACATTTTGAAAATCAGATATGCGTAAGGAAAATGAAGGTTTGCTATATCTTCTCCTCTAAAATAAAGATGCTGACTAGGGAGATTAACATCAATTTTTTGAGTAATAAACCCAAGATTTTAAATCTCACAATTTTATGAGTCCGTTTTGCTTTCTTCAGGGCTCAAGCCCTGAAGCAAACAATTGCAAGAGGATTTCTAAGCATTTTGTACTCCTGACTTGTCTCAACGAACTTTATGTTGTTGCACCGTTTGAATTCTTTTAATGCCTCTGCTGATATTTTATCACCAATTTTTCATATAGTCCTAATTAGTCAAATGACTCACAGGAAAATCTATTGATTGCTTTATAACTCAGTTCAAATCTATTCTATTTAAAGCCGAGGCTGAATTGTCCTGACGTGACATACAGAAAATTTTTCCTTAATGGTAATTTTAACAGTCTCAAATATTAATGAGATCCTTCTGGAAACCTACAGTAATGTTTGTGGTAAGACTTGTCTTCTAGCAGATGCCACACCAAATTCAGTTCATGTTTGCAGCTGCAACCATATTAATTATGAAAGCATTATATGCACTTCAGTGAGTCACATAAGGTCAAATTTGTCTGCACAGTCTATATACCATGTTGTGGATATGAGGCTTCACAGTGTAAGGAAAATATAAGCATTTTACATTCCTCCTCTGAAGACAATACCTGAACTAGTGGTGGCAATATGTGAAGATGCAATGTGAAATTAAATTCAAGGAGAACCTTAGATATTTATAACGTGGAAATGCCCTTATTCAATAAATTTCAAAATTGCTTTTAACTGTCTTTTCACCACTCTCTCATTCAGGCTGCAGAGTATAGGAGCAAACAAGCAAACAAAAACCCCCAGGGCATGATCTGGCCAGCATGACCATCCGGGTGGGCAGCACTGGTGTGTGTGATACTGCCACCACCCCACTGTTCACACAACGCGGAGGACTTGCAGTTTCCAAACCAAACTCAGAAATAAGAGGAACCCACACGGAGCACTGAAAACTCAACTGCCCCAGCAAAGCTGTCCCACTCGCAAGCACACACATGCACACACGCGCAGAGAGGGATCCTGGGCTGCCGTAGCAGACATGCGATTTAGCCCCGATGCCCAGGGTCGGGAAGAGATGAGGCAAAATGCTCTCCTCCCCTGTATAGCTGGGTGCCGGCGACTGTACAAACCTCGGTGGCAGTGGTCTCACCATCAGCCGCGGTATCCGTCTGCTCACTGTCAGTCTATTTGGTTAGACAAGTAACCGGGTCCCAAGAGGAAGGCAGGAATAAAGAATAAACCCAGCTCATCAGTACACGTGGCTCACACAGGGAACTATTAAACTCAACATCCCTGTGAACAGCATTAGCATTGCTCTTCAAACAACGCACAAGTCAAAGAAGCAAAATAAAAATGCTATATTAGTAAACAGAACAGACTCAGAGGAAGACTTGAGGCGTACTGTACACAGTATATGGCTTTACTGGAACAAATTTATAAGCCAAACAAAACATTATAGGAAAAATATTATTTGAATAGCAGATTATTTTTTTTTTCTTGTGAAAGCCAGGTAGCTTTAAAAAAATGGGTAAAAAAAAGCAGCTAACATTTTCTAAACAAACTTTTCCTCCCACAATGTTTTTTTAAAGAAAATTATTAAAGAAATTTTTTCTAGTCAATGTGAAGTGGTGGTTGAATTTTTATCCAGGGGGGAAAAGATAATTAAAAAAAAAAAAGCTACTTTAACAGTCACCTGACTTTCAGCCCCTCATTTGTACAGAATTTGTTCTTTTCTCCACATTTATATACCACGAGGCTGTCTGCATTACCAAGGACTTCAAACAACCACACCCCCAGCCCATCTACTGTCTGTCTGTGGAGTAAGGCTCAGATCCCACTCGGTTCCAATAAAGAGCAGCTGATAATTGTTAATAATAGTAAAAAGAAAGAAAACTGCCATTAAAAGAATAAAAAATATTTCTCATTCCATTTAAGAATATGGATGAAAGCAGAAAAACAAAAGTACACCCCCCCCCAAACACTAGGTATGAGTGATAAAAGTGAAACAAAGCACAGCATTGCACAGACTGATCTATCCCTGCTTTGCTCGACACCACCAAGAGCATTTTAGTGGAGAACGTAAATGTCAAGATTTAACAGAGAGTGGAGTGTAGGCTATTATAGGCTGAGAAGAGAGTTCAAAAGACTACTTTGATGTTATTCAAGTGTATGGAAAACTAGTAAGTAAAGAGCACCTTACTGCCCCAGACTGGCATATCCAAATTGTTTTGATATCAGTGAAAGCTCTGGTTTTAACTAGTGATTTTCTGTGGTCCTTAGATACTCTAAAGTAACCCAGGCAGGTTATTTAAAACCAGGACAACACATCTCTTCCTCAAATCACATCAGTATGAACAAGAAAAAAAAACCAAGCTACTGGTGAATGGAGTATCAGTCTTAGCTTTGTATTTCCTCCAATCTTCTGTCATTTTCTGACAACTCCAATGTTTCACAAAACTGCTTTTTTGATATTTTTTCATTGCTTTGTTTTCTATTATTCCTTCCTTTGAATAGTTTGTATTGTTTGGATGACAGGAAGAAGAATAAACAAGCATTTCGTACTATTTGTTGAGTGCATGAATGTAAGTCACATGCAATTTTTCAAGCAATAACCACTCTTGAGACAGACTGCATCTATTTTTAAATTAAACTGCAATGTCAAAATAGTCAATTAGGCTAGCTCAATTGCTTTCACTAAAGTGTTAGAATATTGTTTCTTTATTAGTGAAGGATCTCACATCTTTATAACATTGTGAGCAATTGTAAAAGTATGGTGATAGAAAAAATATCTACTCGTTACTCCTATTAAAAAAAAGGGATTAATGAATCTAAACAGTTAAAAATAATTAAAAGATTTGTGTCAATGCACTATAACACAAGTCCAGCATATAGGATTCATTTAAGAACTTGAAGTCAACAGAAATATTAGCTGCTAAGGTACAAACACCGAAGCTAAGGGTCACAGTCTAAGGGGTGAGATTCTGTTTTTAGCTGCACAGACTGACTCCAGATGCATTGCTCAAGGGAGAACAAGCTCAGCAACATACGAGATTGGCTCAGGATACTGTCTGTAGCCTTCTGTGTCCAATCTTTTGTGAATTGAGGGGGAAAAAAAGGGTTCCTATTTCTTTTGCTGTAAGAGCAATGAAATCCTAAATAAAGCATAAAATTTGCTTTATTACAACATTCATGTCTGCTAATAAGCCAATCGACAGCCATCGAGTTGAAGTCAGCATTACTGAGTTCCTTGAAATAAAGATTTGGGGTTATCACAAAGCAGGGAATGGTGAATTAAGGCTGACCAAGGCAGATCTCCAGAGCGGAGAGCAAGAAAGGTCAGGCTCAGCTCCAAGATGGGGTGTAGTACAGCTGCTGGTGGGGCTGGCGGACGGGCGGTGGATGGAGCAGGATGGAAGGTAGCTATCTCCCGAGATGCTGTCGCTGCACCGCCCCTAACTTGCAATCATAATTGCTGTGATTTGTTTTGCCAATGTAATGCAGACATGCCTGAGTTTAAAACATATTCACTTTCATGCAATATTTTGAGCAAGAAACACCCCGTGGATTAGGCACAAGTCTGTGTTGTCTGCTAGGACGCACTGCCAGAGTAATCACCCTCATAAATGAGAGACACTGAAAAGCCTACTTTATATGTTTTTATGCTCAATACTTCCTAACTTCACTAATAAAAAGAACTGCTCATTTCTGAAAGAGGAACAGATCAATGTATTACATAAACACTGCCTCTGGAACTGGCATTATATTAATGCTGTTATTGCCATTACATTAATCCAAGTGCAGAACTAATGCAAATTGAGACCTAAATGCTGTCTCAAAATGAGGACACAAAATGAGACAGCAGCATTTTGAATGCCTTTTATCAGAAATTGCACATCATTTTTCAGTTGTTAGGCATCACAGAGTCAAAAGCATCTAAAGACAATGTTTTTACAAGATAAATTGATGCAACTTTTGGCTTTCTATAAAAAGGAAATTAAATCCTGCACTAAGTCTCACAAAACCAACAGCAGCAGATGACACAAACGTTTAGATGTGCAAGCTGGTTTATGGAAGACAACTACTGCAATGGCATCGACAAGTGGCCAAAAGTTTTTTATAAGAGGCCAACTGGTCTATAGTTACCTGATCTGGGGCTTTTTTTCTTTACATACAAAGCAAACATGTACTTTTGTATTTGAAGAAGAGGAAAAAATGAACTCATTATTCTATCAACAAAGAATAACCAGGCACCAGCAAAAACTGAGATGCCATCTACTCTGTTACTTAAGCAGATTCCTTTTCCACTTCTGGATATATCATTACATCCACAACTCCCAGAACTACTGTGGACTCCTACTGCAGCCAGTTTATCTGCCCGTGATGAACCTGGTGGCTTGAGGCATCAGTTTTGGCAGTGCTAATCTAACACTGCAAATGTCAAGACAGCCCACAAGGCATGCTCCCCCAAAAGCTGCAGAACAGCTGTCCCAGTTTGACCTCTCGCTGATACATTGGATTTAATCATGGGAAAACAATTTAATCTGCAGCAGAGATGGGATCAAGGCTGAAAATTGAGATCCAGGTTTTGCTGGACCAGGAAGTGTTTTCTGGGGCTGGGTTACAGCTGATAGCCTTTTGCAAAAAGCTGAGTCCATGTGGATTTTGAATATGCTGAAGTTGATGAGGATGCTCATTATTGTTGGGTGTAGCAACATATGCATATATATGCATGCTTCAGTAATTATGCAGAAAATGAGACTTAATACCCACTATTTTGTTAACTATTCTAACCCTAGTATAAACTGATAAGAGGGAAGAAAAAGGTCTTTGTGGGTTCAGATACAAAACTTTGGAGCTGATTGGTGGCAATTTATTTAGTGCAAGTCATTTGCACCAGCTGACATAGTTCAAACCAAGCCACTTCCACACAGTGTTGTGCCTAACCCTGGGCCCAAAGCTGCACTCCCAGCATGAGGAAAAAAAATATAAAAAAGAAGAAAAAAATAAACAACAATCCCCAAACCAAAAAAAAAACCCAAAAAACCAAAACCCCTTCTAACATATCAGCACAGACAGAAATGAGGCTCTGAAAGTAGGACCACTATTGCAGCAATCTAACACTGGTTAGGACCGAAGCACTGAACACGAAAAAGAGTGTGTTCGATGCCGAGGTACACACCTCTTCCTCTGAACTGTCACTCAGGTCATTGGCAAGTGAGGCACTCAAGGAGGCCGCCTTGGGCTCCAGGTAGCAGAGGCACATAGCCAGAGGAAAGGAGAGAGTGAGGGCGTATGGCACTGAGAAAGAGGCAGAGAGCAGAAAGAAAAAAATGAAGAGGAAACAAGGCACAAGGGAAGGGGAGCGGATGGGGAGGTAATGCTGCACACTGGCAGGCAGGAGGTTGGTTTCAGAGAGGTTAGGGAGCGACAGGTAGCCATCATCATCCAGGAGGGAAGGAAATGACTCTGGAAGTTGCAAGGAGAAAGAAAACAGTGTTCTGCCCTTGCCAGCTTTTTGCTTGTAGCCGAAAGCCATGTCTTGCTCGGCGGAGCAAACTCGCCCCTTTCTATCAGAGTCGGGCTCCGACTCGCTGTGTTCTGGAGCGCTCTCTTTGGGCGCCTCACAGCCTAAGGACCTTGTCCGAGCACTCTCCTTGCATCTCCTGCGAAGTTTTGCTGAAGATATATGGGAGCCAGGTTGAGAGGATGGCGAGGGGTGGTGGGAGTCAGTGCCAAGCACAGATGTCTGGTGACAGAGAAAGAGCAGCAAACAAGGCGCAAAAGCAAAAGGACAAAAAGAAAACTGTAATTAGTTAATTTTCTTCCGTGATGATAAATAATATATATTATATATATATAAAATTATAAACAGTATTTTAACACCACAGCTTTCCACTGAATTAAATGGTGCATGTTCTCATGCCACACACCACTGGTATTAGTGAATTGGGGTTTCAGCTTACAAAAGGCAACTTCTTGATTCAACATTTATCTAGTTCTCTGCAGCACAGGATTTACATAAAAGCCTCCATGGCCACATGTGGAGTTTCGGGTTCTGCCAATTTCCACTTACTGTAAGACTGGCTTCCAAACGTAAGGAATTTTCAAACGTGAAGTACATGGAGAGCAACAAAGAAAGAAGATATTTCTAATACCAACACTGCTCTTGACAGCAGGAGACCCAGTGGGGGCCAGATGCATCCCATAAATGCCTTTCACAATCTCAACAGTAATGATTAAAATTCTAAGAATTTTAAAACTCTACCTGCCCAAATTCCTCCACTGAAATACTAAAAAGAAAAAAAAAATCTAGGTCCTAAACCTAACTAAAATACATTCTGGTTTAGTGGGGCATAAATCGGTATGTTAGCTGCTACTGATGGAAAGAAAAACTAGCTCAATACCCACCCAAGCAGCCAGCTCCTCAGCACAGCTCCCGCAGCTGCCCAGGCTGGCCTCTCCTCAACATCCCCACAGCTCTGCACTCACCTGCTGGAGCAGGCAGCGCTCGGAACTCACTCCCTCTCAGCCATGCACACTGCCACCCCTCCACACTGCATGCCACCAGTTCAGCAGCACCTTGAAAGAAGGGAGCTGTGGCTTGTGGCGAGGCAGACCCCATGTTCTCTCACTGGGGATCTGAAGGGGGGCTGGCCAGAGAGAGGCCTCACATAGCCACATCTCCTCATAGTCAAAATGTGAACCTTTACCTAGAGGGAAGAGGTAAAAATGCACCCAATGCTTTTGCTACAAATTTTACCCCAATGCAAAGAATACTGGCTACCAAGAGGCAGTATTTGCTTTGATAGGCTACTTGTACGGCATTCAAATGGTCTTTCAAGTCATTTGAGGACAAAAAACTGGTGGAAGGAGGGAGGTGATTTAGCAGAAATGATGCCTGTCATTTCACACAATCCCTGCGGGCAGCCACAACTGCTCTTTAGTAGGACAACAACCACTATCATCACAAAAATACATACCCCAGTACAACACATCTGCCACGATGCTGATGGATCAAAGACCTTTTGGCCAAAGTCCACCAGGTGCACTTAGCTGAAGCGGCACACTGGCTCCATGACCAAACCCTAAGTGCCTGAGCTGCTCCATCCATAGCACATCTCTCCAAGGAACTATAAAAGCCATTTCAACTTCACTGCCACTCCAGGCTCCCAAAAGCAAAATGATTTCAAAGCCAAAACAGCATTTGCCTCTTCAAGCTGGTGTCAAATTGGAGGTAACAAGTAGAATCCATGTTCCAGACACAATGGTAGCTACTAAGTCTGATCTTTACCAGGTATATTAATGGCAGAAATAGGATTTAAGACAAGTAATTACACAGAAGAACTTTTTTCTCTCCTCTTAATATTTTGCTTCTCTCTCTTCTCTAACAATCTATCAATTCAGGCAATCTGTATTCCCAAATTAAGCAATCAAAACAAAGCCTAACTTCAAAAAGCTTACAAAAGCCTTTATGGGTTTAATCCAGTAAGATCAAGTCAAAATTTAATGCTGCTGGGACTCACAGGTCTTTATGTGAGCTAAATACACAAACCCTCTCCTTATACTGTAAAGGGAAAAAAGCCAAAGTAAATGTATTCTTTGCTAATACAGACTATTCACTTTGCAGTGACATCTTTGCGATGTCAATATGTAGAGTAACTTCTGGTGCTTAAATACACATGAATAAAACAAAGGCAAAACGTCTTAATGGAAAAGTTGAAAACCTACCTATAAAATTTATATACCCTTAAACAGGACTTTGATTTCAAGCTTGTCCTGTGTTTCTTGAGACCCTACTGTCTTTATGATGAATGACAAAATTGTTGGCAGGTCTGTGTGGAAGCAGGACTAAGATCTCTACAGCCTTACAGAACTGAAGCTCTGTTAATGGCTGGTTTAAGCAGAACCCATCTCTTGAGCTGGCGTTAAAAATTATTCATTTGCACATATTTAAGTTCCATAAAAATATCTTAAAATATCTTTGACTATTTCTAGCTATATATAAGGATTGATTTAAATTAACAAACATTTGGAACAGAACTAGCTCCTATTGGATGTTTTCTGCGTATTTTATTTTCATCAATCTTTCCCATGCAGAAAATAATGGACATTTAAGGAGACCCCAGCTAAATTTTGCAGAGGGCTACAATTGATGCTACAATTACAGCACACATTTTCAAAAGAAAATTTTTTCTCATTTGCAATTTTCAGCAATTCTGTTTGTTTCTAACTTTTGGTACCTTAATGGCAACTCTTTTTGAGGACTTGATCCTTTACCCACGTAACTCATTGTGGCGTTATATGATAAAGCTAGAAGTTCAGATTCTAACATTCACATGCTTGACAGTTCTATGGGTGTAAAGGTACACATCGAAGTTTTTCTTCCTAAATAATGAGGGCAAACCTTACATGTTTAGCATGTGCATTCTACAGTACACTTTTTGAATGTGATTCGACCGTATTTCTCTTCACTGTCAATCTCCAGTCATTGTTTTCTCTGTCCTCCTGTTTGATTTATCCTGTCTTAATAACTGAATAGATATTATGCACAACCATGTGTGTATGTGTATGTGGTGGTGGTGGGATTGGAGATGACGAGGGATTACTCAGATATAACAAATGAGAAGGGAACCATCAACAAAGACTGCTTTCTTCAATACAAAACTTCAAGCAAAGGAAGTAAATGCTTTTGTAAGGCAGGGAAAAAACAAACCTTATAACAGCAGATTAATACTCAGAAGTTATTAGAGAAAAAATGCTGATTGAAATTCATGCAAGGAAACAGAATGTTATGGGAAGTATAAGAGAAAAATATAATAGTTTAAAGCACAGAGCTACATACAAGAATGCAGAACTATTTTGTTGTCTTGTCAAAAAATAAAAGAATTATGGGCATACTAAAGTCAAAATACAACTGAAGACCAGAGGAGCAAACATGCACTGCCAGGCTACTTTTGGGTATTTCCTAAAGAGCTCTTGAATGCTATGTGAAAAACACCACGTTGACTGCTAAACAGATTTTAAAAAGTAGTCTGAGGCAGGAACAACATCCTGTGAAAACTGAAAGGACTACAGAAAGATTGATCCAAGACAGGTATATACATATAGTATATTTCCCTTCACAGAACTAGTTTTATTCCCTCCCTCCCTAAAAATTCTGCATTTCTCCGGGCAGCTCTGTTTGATACAAAACCCTGAAAACTCTACCTTGGTGTCATGGCGTATTGCTGAAATCGGGGTGACTTCCTCTGCTCTCTTCTTTTTGCCCTCTTCATCATCCTTCTCCTCTTCTGTCTTTTTCTCTGGAGTCACAGTGGTTATCAAGTTGGTCTGAGAGATGCCCTTTGTTGTGGCGTACTGGCCAGTACCAACCTCTGCAGCAGACACAGAATCCTTCATGTACATTTCATGGTTTTCATTCACTGATGCTAAAAGCAAATATTTAAAGAGGGAAAGTCTGAAATAGCTTTTGCTGAGAAGCTGCATAAAATTAAAAAAGCTGCATTAGAAAAACATTTGAGATAATGCTGAAAACACAAATATGTCATATTTCAGGAAACCAGAAGCATGTGCATACATTTAAATAAGCCTGAAATAAAGCTCGTAGCTTTTATATGCACAAGCATATATTAATGGATGTGTATACACACATTACTGTAGCTAATGTGCGCATTACACAGTTGTTAAATGTTAGCAGGCCATTAAAGGTACTACTGTAGTAAAACATCAGACAAAAAAAATTCAATGCATTGCCACAGTTATCAGGCAGGAAACATAAGGAGAACCAGCTATGACATCAGCCATGGGGGTGGAAGAGATTTTTTTTTTTTTAAATCTGTCAGAATATAACAATGCAGATCAAATGCACAGTTAGTAATGTGCTGCATTACAGAAAATGACAATATTTATGTAACACAGGCATAATACCTGAGAAAAAAAGAAATGTGATCCTTGTATTATTGAGTACTAAAGTGTACCAATTAGGTGAGCTCATTATCCTAAAAAATTCCGGGAAACGATGACATTTAATTCAATGGACCAAACCAGAATATTTCAGGATGCAAGTCTTCAATAATTTAGCAAGCTTGAATATATATATATATAAATAATTTTTAAATATATAGTACATTTACAGATAGAATGTAATAAAACCTTTAGCATATACCCAGTCCCTGCTCTTGACTATTATGTAACTATTTTTTAAGCCAATAGGATTATTCAAATTTATAAAGTTACTTGCATCTGTAACAAATGACAGAGCCTGGACCTCAGTGTAATCACAATGCAGAATGTTACATCCATATCTGCATTATAGTAACAACACTCGTGAAGAAATCATAAGCATTGATTAAAAAAACCTCATTCCCACGTTTGCACTTAGGCAAACATCATAAGAACCTTGCGGAGCCTAATAAATGCTGGAAAAAAGCATTTCATGTATCTTGTCTCTTGGGAATGAGCTTAGGAGGCAGAAGAAAGCAAAGGAAGTAGAGGGAGACATCTTATTTAGATGTTACAAACAAAATAATGCAGAAGGGTAATTTCTGCTTTGAAACACAGGCACAGCAATCGGGTCACCAGTTGCTTGGTAACGAGCAAGAAGCGCATCAGAATTAGAAGATTCCAAAATAATTAATGACAAGCAGCACCTTTAGGGGAAGAGAAAAAAAGCTTGTCACTTGTGCTTTTAAATCAAAGCTTCTTTTCTTCCCCACCACCAACTATACTCACTGCAACTTGTGATATTCTGCAGAACTCACCTTTTCTTCAATTTGTAATGATTCTGAATTTACACTGTCTTTTTTTCTACAAAAATCAATTACAAAACTACAACCTCTTTTTACTCAACAGCAGATAATAGTACGAGCTGATGAAAATAGCTGATGCTCTGAATCACACGCTGATTTAACCCAAGCGAGCAGCAGAATCATGACCTCCACAAACAAAGGATAAAGAGAAATAGGACATGCTTTTAACCTGTGTATGTTACTTTCCCTCTCATGCCTTCAAAAGTAACGTATGAAAAAAGTCTCTTAGTGCTCATCTGACTAGGACATGAGGTAATTGGAAGCAAGCATTATTACTCACGGGAAATAATTAATTTCTGAATTGTAACAAGCTTAAGTGAAAAACCTCTATTTGCCATATTCAACCAAAAGCCAAAGTGTCACTCATGAAAACCCGGAAGAAGCACTGAAGCCTAAATTTCTTGGGCAGGCAGGTCCAGTCATTCCACGGTTCCCCAAAGCAGGGAAATGCCCTGCAGGTGTGAGGCCGGGGTGGGAGAGAAGAGAGGCTCCCAAGGATGTTCTCGAGGAAAACACTTTGTAAAGCCCACAGCAGTACATTTAGCATGGAATTTCTCTGCATCTTCCCCTACCCCTGCAGTCAACGTGCAGGTACTCACAGCCTCCATTCAGCCAAAGCTCAAGGAGATGAGATGACAAGAGGTTTATCCCTAACCTAAAGCAGTGACAACCGTGACAATAGTTTTTGACAAAGTCAGTTGAGAGGCCCTTACCCCCATCTAAGCTGCGAGACATGGTGTAACGTTTACTAGAAGACCGCTCAAAATAAGGTGCAGGACGGTCTATGAGGGCGCTGGCTCTTCTCGTCTGGGCTTGCGTCCGGCCGCTGTAGCGAAACTTAGAGCCCAGTGTGAGGAACTTCTTTGGAGGTGCTTCGGGCAGCAGGAGCCTAAAACACACCAAGCAGTGCACCTGTTATTCCCCCTCCTCCAAAGTCAGTCCACTGTTTCTTTAGAGGTGAGAAGACGACTGCTGTGTATCACTCTCCATCATAACCCGTGCGTCACCAGTCTGCAGCTAAAAGGGAATCAAAGGATTGCCCCTCATACAGCATGACAAAACCATTTAGCTAATGCATTTGAAGATCTGAGTTCTTCCTAATAGTCAAGAATCACTCAGGTCCTTCCTGTTTGAAAATCAGATTTATTATTTTCTAATCACCAAAACTGAAAATAAGGTGCTCCTTGTGTCAGGGACCCTGATTGGGCTGAAATTCAAATTTAACATAGTGCTGCTATGCTGAGGACAGGGCCAGAACAGATTTCCAGTGAATGCCAGGCAGTATTCATTCACAGGGTTGCAAACGTCTTTCAGATTAGAGCTCTCCCCTCTGTATTTTGGCTATGGGAGCTGGCTGAAGGAGCCACTCTCCTGCTATGGAGTTTATGCTTCAGACACTGATTTTTCATTAAAAATCAGAAAATACCCCAAAAATGCACAGTCCATTTCTCTTTAGATCTTTTGCTGCTAAGACTGCATTTCATATGAATGTACAAACAGCCTGAACCAACAGTTTCAGGAAAGGAGAGAAATTCTTCAGTCCTCCCAAATGTCCCCCAGAGGTGTTTTTTAAGCACTGAACACACTTGCAAGCTGTTGGAAATCTCACTCTTTTGGATTTCCTTTGTTAAATGACTATCTTTAATGACTACCTTAACATAAACTAATTACAGTGTTTATTCCACTATCCCAAACTTCTCTTGTGCCTTCTTAGAAGTCAAAAAATAGCTGCAAAATTCCACAGTAATCCAAAAATTACAGCTATGGATTGGGTATTTTAGGTGACCAAAAATACCCCACTATACTTTCTTATGTAATTAAATAAAAATATCAGTTTTCCTTTTAGACTCTTACCCACATCCCCCAGCAATCTTCCATGTAAGTTGTTCTCCCTATGCAAGCTTATGTGCAGAACTGCAGCAGAGTCCATCATCCCTTTAATTATAGTGGCTGATAATATCATGGCACAGATAAAGCCAAATGATTAATCAGGACCATATGGTGATTTTAAGCAGTATCTATCTGAAATAGTATGAATAATTTGGGTGCAATATTTCAAATTTTGAAGAAGCAATAACCTTCCCTTGTCTGCTTAGAGGTACCTCATGATCAAAAAGACAATTTGATTTGAAGGGTTTTGTCTCTGCTGACAGAATTGATCTTTTCTGTTGGTTTTACATCACACCTTTAGGAAAAGAAATCAACATACCTGAAAAATGTATGGTGTTCAACACACACTTTCCATAAGCGCTTTGCAGCACGATGATTTGGCAACTTAAACCCAATAGTGCTTTCAAACTGCTCAAACTAGGTAGGAAAAAAGAATAAGTATGTTTTTGATGCTGTGCATGTATTTTTAGACAGTGTACACAGGTTCATCTTCATTTCCTCCGTTTGTACCATCTCATTGCAAGGGTGAATGTATATGCTTATGTATATAACCACATACATACATATTCTACAAACTACTGTCTGGGAGAGAAGCTGTGAGTGATAATAAATGTCAGCCTCTGAGGGTCATTTTGGGTGCTAACACGGTAATGAGCAGGAGGTTTTTTATGGTGACAGTGACATCTTATACCCTATACCAACAAAGAGATCAGTTAAGACTTGGAGACTTCTGAGAAAACATCATTTCAGTTTTTTAACCCTGTTGATTTAATTTCACCTGTTAAAACCACAGTGGGAAGCTTGGTAATACCTGGAGAGTGGCAATAGACCCTAGGGACTGATCTGGTCTCACACAGCCTTAGAGTAAGGATATTTACAGTGAAAGAACTACGGTTAATAAATCACAGTGATTATAGCTAATTTATCACCTGAGAAGGATGAGGCAAAGACAGGTAATTGAAAAGAGTTGTTTGGGGATAGTAAGAGACCTTTCTAGATTGTGCTGCAAATTTATATTTTTGATGCAGAAGCTGTTCCAGCTACATCAGCTGTAACATGTTGATGGCTACATGCAAATAGCTGAGTAGGTGAAACAGAGTTGCTGTGATGCAGAAAGGTAGGCAGAAGGGTGCTTGTAAGGAAGCCTGGATCCCTACAGAAGCTGACAGAGAAACAAGGCAGGAAACAACAAAATAATAAAGATGACACATGGGATGGTGAATCACATTATCATTGAATGCAATTTGTAAAGAGGATGCATTGATTGTTTTACATACAGAACTATGACCTGGTCACAGAGCACTATGTACCAAGGCCAGCACAGCTCAACAGAGCATCACTGGTGGAGAGCTTCAGTTCAGGCATTGGAAACCTCCGCAGCTATTCATTTGTGTTTTTTTTAAAAACAAACTCAAGACTGGGAATTTCATTACTAAAACTGTCTGCTGAGAGGCAGGAGATTTAGTTTGATGGATTTTGGTTCAGGACTCTAAAACAGGCTCAGGCTCAGGGGTGGGGGGCCCCAGCAGATTTCCCAGGTCAGTGATGAAAGTCAGTCCTGAAGACATTGGCTTGGGATCCCCGTTTGCCATGCTGCATTAAGGGATAAATGCCAGCCCTCATCTAGGTAATTTCTGTCCTGCTACAGAGCTCCACACCCTAAATGGATATGGGGTTTTCATCTATCACAGACCAATTACTGTACCAGCATTTAAAATGGAAATCCTCCTTGTCCTGTGATGATCCCGAATTTCTCCCAGGATTTTTCATAAGAGTTACCAACTTACAGGCCAGGTTGGATGGGGCTTTGAACAACCTGGTCTAGTGAAAGATATCCCTACCCATGGCAGGGGGCGTTGGAACTAGATGATCGTCAGAGTGCCTTCCAACCCAAACCATTCCATGATTCTATGATTCCTGGGTGAGAACATACTCAGCCGTTAAGTCGGTATTTGCTACGCATCAGGCTGAGCCACGAGAGGGCACTCACTGTACGAGGTTTCACATCCCCTTCTCCAGAGCTCGAAGACAAGCTCCGACAGGCCTGGGAAGACTAATGAGTGTAGCTACCAAAAATGCTGAATGATGGATGCTTGACACTGATTTTATCAGTCTCTGAATTTCTGCTCCCATTCTAAATGTACTAGTCTGAGACGCGTATAAAGTTTGGTATGGCCTGTCTACATCTCTTAGTGGGTAAGATAAATAGATGCCAATTTAATACACAACATGACGGAGGGTAACAAGCTCTCCATGAATAAAAAATATGTTACTTAAGTTCCCAAAGTATTCATAACTCAGATGAGCTTTTTATGTGCAGATGGCCGTATTTATTCTTTATGTTAGTTCATGGATGTAAATAGAAAAATACCAAAGAAATTTTGTACCTATATTTTAAAGAAAATATGCACTTAACCTTTCCTAAGAAAATCAGCATAAATTAAAAAATATAAATGGATAGGAATGTTCAAGGCTTGTAAGATATGACAAATCAATGAGAACTCAAGTGTTTTCAAGAGGTTCATTCACTAAGAAGTATCAGGATGCCCTTACCTCCCCTGGTCGGATTTTGATGTAGAAGTTGTTCCTCTTGTAGGAAATTTTCAGAACCTTTGGCCAGGCAAATCTATTTATTCTGAGTCTGTCTCGATATATTAAGAGTCCACTTGCACAGACTCCTAGCATGATTTCCACTCCTTCGGAATCCTGGAAAAGCAAGCAATGCACTTTGTTGAATATTTCTATTCTTGCATCCTACAGTACTACGGATTCCTGTATCCTGTGTTTCTATCTGAGCTATGTTTTTTTAATGCATCAGCTGTAGTGACCTGATTTCTGAGCACTACCCTACTCACTGAATGCATTCATGCAAGTAATAGTAAGGTTGGGCAGGGTGAAAGCAACTGAGGGTTGCCAATGTTTCCTTATATTTCAGGAAGACTCCAAAAGGAGGAGGGGAATTTTAGATGTTACTAAAAGAATTATATCAATCATATAGCAAAATTTTATTAGCATAATAAAAGAGGGTTATTAGCATAAATAGCAGATTGAAAGTAAGTAGGACAGCATTCAAATTTACTTCTCCTGGTGTCACTCATCTCCATGACTAAGCCTTGTGAATCCTTAGATTGATTCTTCTTCTGTAGTTTGCCCATCTTGGCTTTAGGAGGTTTGCTAGTTTCTTTAATGCTGCTGTGCATATGCTCAGTACTTTCATGTTGAAATGCCCAGTGGGCAAAAAGTTGAATATTTGGGCCAGAAAAGCTTCTTTTTTAGAAGTGTGGGACTGTGCCTGTGCTATAACCTACATTTCACAGGGAAGCTGTGGTTCAGAGACATTATTACCACAAAAGATTTGTCCACAGTCTTATTAGAATATAGCCATAAATGTGTATTTTTTAAGTAAGAATACATGTTTGTCTTTCCTTTAGAAGACTTCAAATAGTCTAAACCAAATCTTCCCTATTTTCTATCACTGTTGCTTCTATTTAGCTAAGTAGTAGTAGTAGTGCTGGAGAAAAGAAGAATCCACTTTAAAGCACTGAGTGCACTAAAGGACTTCAGGAATTATTTTAAAATAACTTAAAGTCACAAAAAATCTGATAGCAGAAATTATGAAGATGTCAGCCTATGATAATTATGAAATTAATTATTCATTTTCCTTTGGTTTTCCCAGTCAGCTATCTTTTAGGCATATGGTGAAAATCTGAAGGTATGCATGGTCAGTCATGAGAAAAAGACTGGCACACCTTTCATTAAAAAAAAAAAAAGTTTTAAAACCACAACATAGAAATAGTGCCACAGAGTCACTCCTGTGTTAGAAAACAAACCTAAAGAGGATATATGTTCCAACAATTATGGCATCATCCTGTCTACAGGTAGATTATTTCTAAATAAAGTTTGTGTGATATCACTGTCAGGTAATACAGAAGAGACAAAGCTAATTCTTTAAGCGTACTTCAGCTTCCTAAGCAAAGAGTAACATCTAGATACAGTGAATACATTCTAAAAAAGAAAGTCTCATTGCCAGTAATCCCATGCCTGGCAAATGCCTGAAACGCATGCATACTCATATATGGCACTTTGCTGCAGGTGCAAGGGGTTCCTTCTTTTGATACACTTTCTCAAAAACTTGTTGAGAAATGCCTTCTTCCCTTATCTCCACCTTTACCACAGATCTAAGTTTATTCAAGACTTCTGTTACTTGGTGTCAGAGACTGGTTTGCATTGTGATACTACTGATAAAACGAAACCTGAATAAAAGAATTTGGCTTTGTTCAGGAGTGATGTGGTTGCATGAAACAGAAAACTGTCAGCTGTAATATCTAAGGTATGAGATGCTGAGCTGCACATTCCTGTAGCTCTGCACATAAACTAGGGACTTCCTCAGAATGGTGATAGCTCAGAAGTCCAATCTGTCTATCTGAATGCATTTTTTGTCACAGCCTTGCACTGGATAACTGAGAACGAGCTTTAACAGAACTGGTGAGTCCAGCATCTGTCAAATACCTAAGATATTGGCAGAGCCTTAATGAATTGATGTTTACATAGAGACTTCTGCCACAGCATGACTTCCAAAAGACATCCACAGAGATACTTTCCACCAGCCTGATACCATCAGATCTCACTGGCAGACCTAATCAAAACTAAACATGACTTCTCACGCAAAGTCTACTTTTCCCACCTTCAGTTCAGTTTCCAAGATTACTGTTGCGTTTCTTTACCCACAGACAGACACAATTTGGTTACCAACACAGCTTTTTTTAAATTAAGAGAATCACTTTATCTAGAGATTGGTTTGCCTACCAACTTCTGTTGCTTATTTTCATATGAAAAATGAGTCTTTCCAGATGGAAAAAAAAAAAGAAAACCAGGATACTGATATTTTATTCAGAAAAGAATAAATAAAATGGTTATCTTAGAATATCCTATCTTAAACTTCACAGCCTTTCTCCAATATTCTGAAAATAATACTTAGGCCTTAATGCTGCGTTACATTAAATTTTCAGTAACAAAGTCTGTAACGTATTTAGAACAGGAATCCACTTTATTGTTGGTTTGTGGATATCTTTGTGTCAGAAAAAATGCTACCGAGTGACATTTGCCAATCTGTTTCTCCTCTGCATGTGCCTCAAGACTTTGCGCCTATCTGCAAGATACAGGGAAAGCAGTGGCATCCCTCCTGCTGGACTGCTGTCCATTGAGCTGTACCCAGATTTTTCATTTTTATTGAAGGCAATTAACAGAACACAAAAGATTGCCTTGAATTCTGTAATGCACATGCACAGCTTCTATGAAATGCCTCAGGGACACGGTTGCAGTCTCTTTCAAGATCCAAGCTGCAAATTTATCTCAGTTCTTGAAAGGATCTGCTGCAGCACAAAAACAAGCTCACAATAATTTGACCTTTAAAGAAAATGCAGTGCTCTCCACAGGGCAGAATTCTTTGGTTCAATACTCATTTGCCAAGGATGCTTGCTAACCTCAAAAATGTTAACATCCATTAGTCTCACTTTGAAGAGTGAAAAAAAAATAGTAATTATTTATTTGGAAAAAACCCAGCCCAAAATCAAAAGTCAGACAACCAACACAAGGCTAATAGCTGGCTCTCCCAAGCCACAGTAAGAATAACCATGTTTTATTCATAACTTAACCTGCTGATGATTAGAGAAACTACTTGATCATGGGAGGATGTTTCCAGGAGAATTACTGCCCTTCCTGTCGACTGCAACGACCACACTTCTGAAGAGAAACAAGATGCTGTCTCCCTATTACCATCAATCTGATTAGGTTTCCAGCACAGCTAAATAATTGTTTGAAAGTTCTCTGCAGCATCAGAAATTATCTGCTTGTCTAGTTAAGACAGCATAGTTGGCCTTATTAAATGAGAAAATGTAGCTGAATGAAATGACAATTGATCACACTCTGGACAGCTTCTAATATCCCTCCTCATTACTCCATCCATTCAGTATTTTCCCAAGGATTCAGCTGTTTAATCAACAGGAAGGCTGGTGTGCAACATCTTTGAATGCATAGGCTAAATTATGTTAGTTACAAGATACGTTTGTGCTTATCCCATGAGTCACCTTTCCTCATGCTGATACATGATTTATCCCACAATGTTGCTGTCTCAAAAATAGATGAAAGAATAAATCAGGGAGTCCACACAGTTTCAAGTACTATATCACAGGAGAAATATGACCAGTGGAAGAACTGAAGTACATACCTTGGCATGATGAAGATCTACTCCATACATTGATAGTTTTTTGGCATTCTCCAGGAAATGCATCTCAGCTTCTGCAGGTGTCATTCCCCTGAAGAAAAGCAACCAGTTCTAGCATAAATGTTAAGGAAACAGAATCCAAAACAAAATCCAGCAGCTAGAAAACATTTTCAGACTGTCAGAACTACACCCGTACCCCTTAGGTAGCTGGGTACCTCCTGGAGCCAAAGCTCTGATACAGACCCTTTTAACTTCCACGTTGCAAAGCTCTTCTCTATCCAAAGACACAATGAGGACTCTTGCCCGAAAATATACCACAGCAGATTGTAACATCTTTGAAGCACCAAGATGGTACCTGAAGCAGGCTACAGCTCACACTGCTGCCCTCTGCTTACCTGTGGCTCTTGTGCAGTTCAATTACTTTGTCCTCCAGCTCTTTAGTGTGATTCGGGGCAAAGCGAAATTCGCTGATGTAGTCACTGCCGCATTCATCCGGGTCGTAGTCACCGAGCTCCGACTGCACAGTGTAAGAGCCCAGCAGGGCCAGCGTGACGAACGAGCAGGGCAGCCGACCCGACACGATGTCATCTCTCAGCTGCAAGCAGAGGTAGTACCTGCAACAGAGCACCAAGGCTGCTCAGACAGTGCTCCTCCACCTCTGCCCTCAAAGAAGCACTGCCCAAGCACTATCAAGAACTCCTGGTTCTGCTAATGATTTGCAGACAGTTCCCAAGCTCAGAGTCTTTCAGGTATTTACAAGCATAGTAATAATTTTGTAAAAAACTCAAAACCAACCTAACAGAAAAAACCCCAAAGCACCAAGCTCGTGCCTAATTTATCAGTAGCAATACCTAATTTATCTTTATGCAGCAGCATGGAGATCTCTTAATAAAGTAGGTTATTATTTTGTTTAGTGACCTAGATGGAGAAATACCCATTAAATACACTAGACTTCCTTCATAAATCACCAAGAGACAAATCTGACAATTCTTTTCTTTAAGGAGAAAAATAATTTAAAAACCTCATATACTGTTCATTAAAGGGTAGCTGAATTCCAAGTTGTTCAAAAAATATTAGCTGTCTCTTTAGCAAACTGTTGTGCTTTCCCAAAAATTCATTTAAACAGTAAATGCTGTTAAAATCACAGAGATAAGCAGTGCAAAGGGTCACCATATAGAAGAAAACAGAAAAAAAATGTGAAGAGCACTGGTTTGGTGGCAGAATTCCCCAGGAAAATTTGAGAGTGACAAGAGGAAAAAAGCAATCCTTTCCTTTGGAAGTCCTCTCTTCAAGTGTGAACTTTTGGCACACTGTCTCTCTGCACAGTACCTACCAGAGGATAGGTACCTACCAGGGGACCTCTGATCTAGGCCAAAGGCTTCGTGCTGCCTTAAAAGTAACAAGTAATTCCATAAAGCATTGTTAAACATATCCACAGGATGCAAAATGTTGCATCTCATCATGGCTCAAAGATTTTGTGCCTTATACCAATGAGGAAACCACATGAGGGTTGTTTTGGTTGTGATTGCAATCTGCATATAAAACCAGAGAGCAGCGGTGTAGATTGCAAAGCTAAGTGAGTTGGAGAGCAGGAAGCAGTCATTCATTATCATCATATTCTCTATTTCATGCTCATAGATTTCTTACTTTGTCAAATGACATGCAAAATTTACATGCCTGCTTATTCTCATCTATTCTGGTTTCAGCAGGAAAAAGTTCTTGTTTTCCGTAAGTAGCTGCTACAGTGCTTGCTCTGTTTTGGATTCAGTATGGTGCTTAAATCACAACATCAGCTCACTTCTTTCTTTTCATAGATATAATTTTACTTACAATGATAACTTGTTACCACTGGCAAAAATGGGCATCGGGCATCTTTGTGAAAATTAGACTCAACTCCCTGGAATATGTATATTGAAAAAGCTGAGTTACATTATACAAAAGTCTTCATAGCTCAGAGGATGTTCACACTGTCTTTTCTGCCAAAGCATTGCATATTTTCCATAAGCTCATATGAGAAAGAAAGACAACAGGAATATAAAACACTCCTTTTCTTGGATAATTAGAGTGTAAGTGCTACTAGGGACAGCTTTTAGGTCCCTCCTAGAAAGGTATTTTATGTTTAACACACCTGGTAATATCTTCAGATAGCTGGGCAGGATCTGGAGGGTAGAATTTCACATTAAATGCAAACTGCCAAGCACCACCTGGAAAAGAACACAGATTGACTGAAAGTACACTGGAAGTGCAAACAAAGATGCTCATGCTGTTCAATCACTAACAGACTGAAAAATATCCCAGCCAAACAACTAATAAGAACAGGATTGTTCTTAGTATTGTTTTCCCACACTTCATAATGAAGATACTGTATTAGATCAGATTTTACAGCTCTTATTTAGTAAGATTTCCACTGAAGCGAGGACTCCAAGGGAGCAGTAGTTTTATTACTAATATTAAAAAAAACCCTCAGTCTGAAAACAAGGTTTATTGAAAATAAAAACCTGAAAACACAGTCTATACAAGCTTTAAAAAACAATAACCCAAAACACAGAGGAGCTGGAAACACAAGCCAGAGCACGAATGGGCTCTGGAGCAGGGTGATGTGCCAAGGTCTAGCTGCCCAAACCAGCTCACAGCATCCTCTCAGAGTGCTGCCTCAGCACATAGCTCCTTTCTTCAGCAGACATAAATTATTGTGCAGACAAACTACAAGGACAAATGCAGAGAGCATGACTGAAAAAAAAGTACATAGCACTAGGGAATTCTTATTTAGTTATTTAGGTAAGTTTAGGTGACCCATGGGATGGATACCGGTTTGTACCACCACAGTTGGTGAAATTATTTCTGGAGTGTTAGCTTTAAATGTTGTAAAGACAGAATAGCAAGATTTAAAAAAGAACTGAACATGGTATGTAAATATAGAAGCTATTCTGAAAAAAAAGGGTCAAGTTACACTAGTGCATGTCTTGAATGCAAATAAAAAGCAATTACAAAACCACAGTGTTCTTACAATCAACAAGATGGTTTTACAGTAACAAGACTTTGCACCAAGATCTCTGTTGTGGGATATATCTCTCATACCTACTTCTACAACATAAACAGCAGTATTTTTGTAGTCCAGAAACCAAAGTAGTGTCACTTTTCTGAAATGAACTGGTGTCAAAGGACAAATCTAACTAGAAATAAATACCTCTGTCCTGAAAAATCCACATTGGCCATGTAACAAGGTAGTAGTGCTCATGAACACTCTGAAAATCAGGACTCTTCCTTATAAACTTGAGAGGACAGGACTTTCCCATGATCTTCAATTAAGGGGCACGTTGTGCGTAGGTACCTCCTAAAGTGTATGGGGTTTGAAGGTGTATCTGTTGCATTCTCTGGTAAGATAGCTTATATGCTGGACAGGTCTGCTTGCCCAGAAATACTGTCTAGTTCTCCAAATTGGGTATTTGTGACTTGATTTTAAGAACTTTTTCATTTTCTTGGGCCGTAAAAGCTGATGAAAGAAGATTTGGCTGGCAGTGATGATGGGGCATAGTCCCACCAGGAAGTGGACCAGACCCAAGGTGGTAGTGCAGCCTGTGGGTGACACCTGGTCCCACAACAGATGAAAGGGCCATTGCACATAAATGTATTCCTTGGCACATACAAAATAAATCAAACCTATGATCAAACCTATCATACAGCACAGATAGTTAAGACACCAGAGAAAAAATCTTAACCCCATACATACAGGACCATAATTAAAACCTAATACTATGCAAGTGTTATAACTAACAGGATGCAAATGAAGGGTCACACACATGGTTCCTTCTGAACCACTGGGATCAAATCCCTGTGGTCTGCAGTGTGGTATGAGTGTTGTACAACTCAACCAGTGTTTAGCAGGACTATATATATGTGTTTCGAAACCATCATGGGTAACAGCACTACTTTTCCACCACTGTCCTGTGGGTGAATTGTACAAGCAAATTACTGGTGTCACCTTCTGCAAATACAACTGTCTACAGCCTCAAGTCCAGGACAAGACTCTACTGCCCTGGTTAATCTCCTGGTGTCACAACCTTTCATTGTCTAATTCATGGCTTGGGAACATTTTAAATGCATTTCAAATCTGTGGTGGGGAGCTGAGCTGCTTTACTTGCATGAACCAGTAGCGTAACCCAACTCATTGAAGTCTAAAGCACCTTCGTCTTCAGATCCATCTTCCCATGAGATTTAGAAAAGGTGAATTTTTGTTACCTTGTATTGCAGATCACTTACTTGTAATGAAAGTACTACTGGAAGAAAGGTGATGTTTCTCATAGTAAGTGGGGAAATTTTTCAGTGTAAATTCAACCTTTGAATCTTGGAGAAGGAAGGGATTCACTTGCCAGGCCTGATCCAACAAATGTGAACTACCAGATATGTTTGCTTGTGAAAGCACAAGTGAGAGAAGAGATTTTTTACAAAATGCACAATGAAAAAATCAATAATGAGGTTTTCCTGTGTGTAGGAATCACATACATAAAATTTCATCAATTTTAAAAGTGAGGGCAAGTAAAAAAAAGGGCAGGTCAAATTTTGAGCCTGGAAGTCTCAACAAGGTTTTCCTTCAAGAGGTTTTTGAATTTCTAATGTAGCAGATGTCTAGTTTTAACAACTGAGATTTTTAAAAGTTTCATGTGAATCAGAAAATTGACTGTTTTTCTGTGAGTTGAATGGTCATTTTAGGAGTAAACATCAAGCTTCTGAAATGCAGAATGAAAAGATATGTTAGGTAGAATGCTATTTTTGCATCAGTGAAATATTTAAGTATGGGACATGAACAGTGGTCCCGAATATGATATAAATATCAATAACACAAGAAAAAATTCATGTGCATGGCCTAGTCCCTAAGGTTACATTGCTTAATGCCAAACCTCAGGTTTTTGCATCTCTGCAAATGTCAAGTTGTTTTCAGCAATGCAATTTCATTTTTTATGAGGCTCAGTAACTGCTTATCCTCATTATGGGGTACAATATCTAAAAGATTCAGGCAATTCCTTTGCCAAAGACTTGGGACAGGATACAAAAGATGATTGTGAAACAGGCTTTGTTGCCACGGAGAGACATGTAGAAGGGGGCAATGATGACAAACTTACTTCGTATCTGCTTCTTGATTTCCTTGGCAGGGTCCAACCAATTCTGCAAAGAAAGTGTTTCCTTTTTTTTTCAATTTGAATTAGAAAACAGAATAAACATTATTTTTAAAACAGTGCTATGAGTCAAAGCTAGAGTCAAAGCTAGAACATGCGAGGGTCTGTACTCTCCTTGGAGCAGCAGTAGGTTGGGATAACACTAACTTTCAGATGTGGCCCTGGGTAGAATTAGGATTTTTATTAACTTTCCCGGACACTGAGAGGCTGAATGGTTTAAATAAAACAGAAAAAAAAAAAAAGAAAACTGGCTAAATAAGCCTGCAGAAATCTTTTCCCAGAGTATCTTCTGGGAAAACTGAATTTCTACAAGCTTGTTACAAAGAGGTTTTTTTTTCGTTGATTAGTTGAGTTTTTTTCTCTAATTCTGGAAAGGCTGAAATGCCTTGCTAGAGGATAAGTTAGCGCAGAGTAGAGCAATACTCCATTTGCAATCCAATGTGGGCATGAGGGGCTGTTCTGAGAAAACCAGAGGCAGAACCACAGCACCTCTGCCCCCATCCACACTGTGCAAAGCCCAGTGACTATCCAAGAAAAAAAACCCTTCCTGAGGAGGTGGGGAATTATCACAGTGATGTGTTAGTACTCTGTGAATGTGAAGGAGCAGATGAAACTCCCCTGGAGGAGGCACACAGCAGCTTGGGGTCTCTTAGTGCCGCTGCTGCCTTGACCTCTAACAGAATCAAATTAATATTTAAAATGCATCACAGCCCAGAACAAAAAGCTTGCTTCCCCTAAGAATGTTCCGCTTTCTCCAAAGAAAGATAAACAAATGTGTCAGAGAAACAAAAAAACACTAAAGAAATACCAAACAAGCAGAACACAACAATCCCTCCCCAACAGAAACAACCAGTTTACAGCTGTCCAAACCTTGTCTGTGGTGCAAAACATGAGCCTGAAGAACTCCAGCTATTGCTGAGGACAAAAGCACACTATGTACCACAAAATTAAAAATGCAACAGGATTTCTGATTACAAAGATGTCATGTGAAGCAGGCCCATATGTTTTCTGCTTGGAAGTTATGTGGTAGAGGATGGAGGTGAGATGCTAAGTATTTTGGCATTAAAAATATACATGTTTTTGATCAATAAATGTGGTGGTGGGCAGTTATTCTTTTAACTGTAGTTCTGTATAGTAACTGGTGACCTATAAAGGTTTAGTGCTTCTAAGCCACCTGTTAATTACAAATCCCCTCTTCTCTTTTCAGTACAGAAAAGCATACCTATCTGGAAATGCACTGAGACATCTGCCTAGCTTTTATCAAAACTCAAAACTAAGCATATGCTAGCTAAAGTGTTACCTTGCACTGGTATGCAACAAGTAGCTGCTTAAGTGATTTTCTGGATCAGAAGCAAAGTCCATAAAGAGGGCAAAAGAGAGACAAAAAGACTGATTTCTTTTGTGATATAACTGAGACAAATGGAAGTCTAGGAAATACAACCATTGTCCCCACAAGACAAAAGAAGCTAAAAAGTAAGAGCTCCAAGACCTTTCAGGCCACGTGAAGCACAAAATACCTTCACCTGGTGGGCTCTGCTGGGTTATTGCACATATTGCTAAGAAGTTTTGCACTGGTTTCTTTCAAAATATTTATCTTAAAATGCCAAAATCACACAGTATTTTTTAAATTATCCTTTGATACTCTTTCTTTCACTGTAACATGCCCAAAACAATATATATACATATTGTTTTGGGCATGTTGATCACATGCACATTAGATCATCTTTGACACTCTTGATACATAGCTTATTACATACTAAAGTTGAGACACAGACAAGCAGAATGTGATTCACTATTTCTACCAGCTGCATCTGAAGACTAATGTCTTTAGTCAAATCAACAATAACGCTAAGATAAAGAAAGTCAAGACTTAAAGCCTTACTTTATCTTAACAGTTAGCAGGAGCAGTCAATCATCTGCTTATCTGTGTCCCAACCACAGTACTTTTAAGCCATATTTTTTAGGATTATATATTTAGCAGTGTACCTATGAATGTAAATCTGACTTTCATCTATGGCAGTAAAGGAATAAATCATACCAGAAAGAGAACCAGCTATATGATTAACTTCCTTCATGTCATAAACAGCCAAAACAGAAGAAAGCCAAGGAAGCACACAAGATGCTCTTAAGAAGTAAAGTAACAAAAAAAAAATAAAAATAGCTCAAACTATGTCTATGGAACTTGGCAAGGAAGATGAAACCAACTTCTGGATTGTCTGCAACTGTCTGGGGAGTGTCTCAGGGAGCTCTGATGTTCACATGCCAAAGGCCAGCTGCAGTTCTGTGGGTTACCTTTTGGTTTTCTGTGTCTCTGTATGTTAGTCCAAAGTAGTCTTTTTCCAAAAGGTTCAGATGCTCACAGACTTTGTCAAATAGCATTTGACCTCTGGAACGTTTCTGTGGGAAATGAACAAAAAACAAAACAAAAATTAGTACATTTGCAAAATAAAGTAATAAAGCATTAAAATAACAACTCTTCTGTCAAATCAAACCCCTCAAAATCATTCAATTCAATGCATCCATCTTTTCAACCTATTGACCTGGAGTTTCTTATGAAACTGCTGAATGAGGCAAATCTTCTTTCCCTAAAAGCTCAAGTCTTCTTGCAGAGTTAAAAATAAGTCATAAATGTCATGCTTCAAGTCTCAATAAGAAGATCTCTTCTGTCTTTCAGAAACTGCAACTTCAAGGGCATGCTGAGGTCACATCTCTGCAAACTGGAACAATTCTTTGTGTGTGAGCTGCAACAAACAGCAGTGCAAAATATTCCCGGTCCTGGATTATTGGAGTTGGGATTGGGGCAGGGTGGGCAGGGGGTACGCAATCCACTGGAGGAAAAACCACACATGGAGATACTTTTTGCTCCATTAACAATGTGGACTGATTCCAGGATCCATTTTTGCCTAATATACAGGGAAATGTGATTACACGATCTACTGAAATCACAGAAAGAGCGAGTATCTAACTGGGAATGTAGCTGGGTAAGAAAGCAGCTTTCCAGTATCCTACCAACCTTCTTTACTGCTGACCTGTTAGGTGAGAAGATTTCTCACAGCCAGAGCCCTTAGAAGCTTCATAGTATCTCTGATATTGGGCAGTAAATATTCAGGTCATCCTAGTTCTCAGCATTGTAGGTAAAATTGAGGAAAAAAATCTCCAAAAAACCAAACACAGATAAAAATGTCCTCTTTACGAGCTACATGTGCCAACTTTGATATGTATTAATTATGATAATCAATTTAAAATTATTTGGGCCACCGTTCCATCACTGCCTACTTGTCTAAGTGCAACTCAGCTAAAGGAAAAATCTTTTCCCTTTTATTCAAAACACAGGCATACACAAATATTTTAGTTCAAGTCAGGACAGCATTTTCTTTAACTGCAGCACATACATGACTTCAAGCAGACTGAAAATATACTACTTGCTTCAAAGGCAATGCAGGCAGTTGACATAGAATAGGAGAGAATGCTGCCTCTAAATTTACGCGACTCTTGGCTGGGAGAGGATAATTCACAATCCAAGCTGACATAGCTATGCCAACAAACCCATGGAGCCCAACATTGGCCTCAAACTATTTTAGAAGTGGTAAGCAAGCCAAGAGAAAAAAAGAAAAGAATTGAGGGTTGCTGCCTAACAGTCCGTGAAAACATTACAAGAGACAATGGAGGGAGTTGTGCAGCTTAATGTAATTTATGTTAAATTTGGTGTTCTGATGGTATATTGGAAGGGACACTGGGAAACATCCTTTACATTTTTATCAATGGGGAAATTGAAGCATGTGGCTGAGTCTAAAAAAGTGTTCTGCATCTGTGGAAAAAAACCAGGCCCAGAACTGCATTGCAAGTGTATTGCTGTAACTTCATTTACTGTGTCTTCCAGAATCATTTGAGCAAACAAGTTTAGGGCCTTGTTCTGCATGTCACATGCTTTCCACCCTGTAATAGGAAGCATAAATATGCCCCAGCTCCTTTATAATGTCAAACAAATGTTTAGTTAATTCTTCTCACCCCAAACTTGGAAGTACATAGTAAGAGGTTGGTTGTTTTATACTTGATGCTCCATGTAGAGGAACAGGTGGATAAAAAAGATCTCACAACTGGTGTGTGGAGAGGAACGAACTCAGAATCTTCAAGCCAAAACAGACACATTTCTGCTCTAAGCAAACAATGCTGCATTTTGCCAAATTTCTTGCTTCTTTACTTGTTAACAAACCAAGTATTTACACTGAATGAAGAGAAACAAGCAGGTTAGCTCTAGAGGACACCAGTTTTGAAAAATACTGTCTGCACCACTGCACCATTTATGTGTATTTTAATTGTGACACTTCAATGCTCTCTTAATTTTATTAGTCACTTAAGGCCAACACAGAAGCTATTTTATGGGTCAATCCATGTAGCTACACAGACGTCTGCTTTGAGAAATAGTAGCTAGCAGCTGCAAGGTATGGTGTTTTAACAGGGAACTACAGGAAACAGTTGTGTGGGACTGTGCTGTAATAAAAACCAACCAACCAAAAAACCCCAGTGTTCAGGATTTCTTGTGTGGCTTCACACTGCAGGCAAGCAACAATAACTACAGCAACCTCAAATAATAATTTGCATGGCAATAGATCCCCCTCCTTCTCCTGTATGAAGATGCCCAAGTTGTACTCAGTCACTTTTCACAAAATCCTTGCTGCGTCAGGATATGACAAAACCCTGTTGGTGCTGCAAGAGGACACTAGAAATACAGTATGTAACTGACAGCCCTTCTCATTCACGGTGCACTCTTCACCACCACAAAGTATGAACTGGTGATGGCTGAGTGGAAGCCTTACCAGGACCACTTTTCTTCCCACTATCCACAGCAATGCCCATCAGTGTCCAGACAGATGTGCCTCACATTGCAGCCTTGTCACTGTCCCTGGTCAGAAAAGACCTGCAGGACCAGGATTTAGACAACTCCAGTGATTTGGGGAGTGAGGGTTTCCTGGCAATGGAGCCAACCCTGTTGCCCTCCTAATGCAAAAGCCAAAACAAATCCTCAAGCACCTGCATTGAGGCAGCACTGCCACTTTGTACCCGTGTGGTGTGAGCAGGCACACTCTGCTTCTAAACCATCATTGCACAGAAACACAGTTAGGGGAAGTTAGCGCATAAATTCATGTCAAATTAAGAGGTTTAGTCAGGAATTTATAATTAAAGAAACTGAACAGACCTCCTGTGCTCTTGCTAATTGCTTTTATTTTACTGTGTGCCCAAATAACCATGCCAAGAAAGACACGGGTATCATTGCTTTGGCAGGGAGAGAACAGGAGGAGGAGAGAAAGGTCAGTTTACAAATTCATACAGTTCCTCAATCCATTCTAAACCTTTGCTTCCCATCATTTTGGAATGACAAGTCTAAGATGATGAAAGATTGACAGTCTGCTCGTTACTGTGGATCACAAGTTAATCCCAAAAATGCCAATCAATCCTCAGCCGTAAAAAAAAAAAAAAAGTAGAAAAAAGAAGACTTTGAGCTATAAAATACTGCCCCTATAAAAGAAGAGCTTTTCTGAAAGGTAAATGTTGCAAGAGTCTCCACTAAAAATACTCTTAGATATTTTTCAAGCATGAATGGGATGAAATGAAATGAAATGTGCAGATGTAAAAAAAAGACACTTTGCTTAAGCTCTGGGAAGTCAAGAAAACAAAGAACACAAAACTCAGTTTAAATGCTATAAATGAACACAAAGGTCCAGGACCAAAAACTTAACACTTTTCACAGCCTCGTCCCTGCAGCTCTATAAAGGCCAGGGCTCTCTCTTGAAGCTGGAATGGGAATAAACAGCCTCCTGGTCAAGCTCCTGGTGAGAGGAGCCAGCAGCAGCAAACTTGGCAAGCCTATGCCTGCCAGCAATTCCCACACACAAGGGAAAGAAGCCGCAGCATCCCTTCTCACCAGCTTCTCCTCGGTTTTGGAACTGAGCTTGTCCCTCCCTGGGAGGCTGAAGACCACAAAAGGTTCTCCTGTCCCCTAATTGTCTTCTCCAAAAACTGTCCATGCTCAAACCTTTCCACATCAGCTTCTTCAGCACATATGCCTCCACTACAATCCCTACCCCCTTACAAAATCACCAGAACAAGAAAACATATTGTGTTAACACAGAATGAGAAGCTCAAAAATTAAGTACTTCTGTCTTAGCTCTGCCTGGATAGCAAGATTATTATAAAGTAAATTATTCTCATTGGCAAACATTTGGGTACAATATTCAGTATTTCTCAATACAGAAAAATAATATGAAAGTTTTTCTTTACTATGATTAAGCCCATAGACTGTAACATACTTTTAATACACAAACATTAAAGTGAAAAAAATGCAGGCCTTTGTTATTGAAACATTGTAACTTCAGCCACAAAATATGTACTGCATGTTAATCGCAGAACCACAGAGTGGCTGAGGCTGGTGGGTATCTCTGGAGATTGCCTAGTCCACCCTCCCTTCTTGAGATGCACCACCTCAAGCAGGTTGCTCAGGACACATCACTGACTTTTGTTCACCTTTTTGTTCATTAGTACCCTCAGGTAATAAAAAGCCCTGTATTGCAGCAACCAATTGACCAAACCCATGTTCTTGCACTGTGATAAGCATCAAAGAAAGTTACATAGAAAATGAGCAACGTTTAATATGTTTAAAATAACCAACAACTTAATACAAAGATGTGACACCAACTTTCTTGTCATGCAGGTGCTCCTAAGACCCCAGGAAACTTTGGTATTTAGTAAGATACAGGGAAGAGATCAGCAAGTTTCCAAAAGTTATGTGCTGGACAGTGCTTCTCAGACTGGAAGCCAATTGTGCAGAGGAAAATTTATCATGATCCAGAACTGCCACCTCCAAGGGTCAAATTTTATTTCAGTGCAAGGCTGTAGGCTTAGCTGCCTAATGCCAGGAGGCACAACCTCTCCCAAATGTTTCCTTCAAGCTGCTGTGGCTCCTGGTTTGGCCTGCCCCTGAAACACATTTGCAGTCTTTCTGCAGGGCATTTTGGCACCCATTCTGATGATGCAGCCTGAGCCTCTCTTCTGATGCACCTCACCCTGAATGACCTACTTTCGCTGGGGTACCCTCCAACCTACAGGAACAGGCATTTTTTCTAGCTTTATTCCAGCAGAGAGGCATCCACACTGACGACTTGTTCACACTCAGGATTCTTCCACACAAAATGAAACCCTCTCTCTGACAGATTTCTCCCTGCAGGAGCAATGCCACACTAGGACTGGTAGTTCAGCAGGGCCAAAGAGCCTCTGTTCTCAGCAGGTTTCAAGGCCTTGGCCAGGCAATGCCACAGCTGGCCTGGCTCAGCACCAGCCATTGCCTCGCTCACAGCAGGAGCCTCCCAATCCCTTCAAACCGTGATATATGGCCGTGATACTGGGATCCCTGTGCACCTCTGCAGGTGCCGAGGGGTTAATCATCACGCACCTGATTACAGTGCGGAGTGTTAGTCTACTCTCAAGGCTCAATTTTTGCTCACAAATTGCCTTCCTCTCACTGATAGGGAAACAGGGTGGGGGAGCAGAAAAATAGCAAACAGCCCTCCCTGCTTTTTAGAAATGAAAGTATTGTAGCCTCCAAAGCAATGCACTTTGGGGTGATTCTACTTTGGCATTTGATGCTGCAGTCTCATGCGGGTGCAGAATGCTGAGCAAGGGCTGCCTGTAGCACAGCATCAATTACAAGAGATCACATTCAGACCAAATTCTGCAGTGCTAGGGAAAACCTGAAGAGAGAAGAGAGTTCTGCAGCCAAACAGCAAAAACAGGATTCATTTTTGCCACCAATAACCATCATCTCCACTACACAGTAACCGCAAGGTCAGGGCACCCAAATGAACTGAAACTTCACCTCGCTTTCTGACAAGTCAAGGAGCACATCAAGACAAAAAGCTGTGGACCTGGATTTTAAATGGAGTTCGCACATATCTTTATGCACAAATACATATGCAAACATGACATTGCCACTTTCCCTGAAAAAGCTGCCAAGCTGCCAGTGAACAAATTCACACCAGCACTAGCCTGGCATCAAACTCCATATAATTACTGTAATAACTCTAGTTGGGCATGGTCACTGGAGGAGGGACAAACAGATCAGTATCATGAAATCCCAGTAGGAATAATTGGACTTGAACTGATGTTGAGGTTATCTGGTTCACATTCCTAATTACCATTTGCACTTTCCAATGAATCTTAACAATGCACTGTATAAATGTGTGGACTGGCTCTAGCCTTGCATGCTGTAATGTATTTTGGCATGTGGCTGTACTAACATCTCCCTTTTCCCCTGTTCCTTCTGGTGGGGAAGCATTAGCTAATTTTTTTTTTCATTTGCAGTGTGCATGATGAAAAAGATTCCAATTGTGTCCAGACCAATGATTTAATTTAATTTTACTGTTTCAATTTAAATTACTTTTTGCAATTTATTTCAGTTGACACTTTGGTTTCTACACAGCATGGGCTGCACATGGACTACTGTGCAAACACAAGGAAAACACCTGCAAAAGTTAAAATGTATATTTTAACAACAAATAACTAGCACACACAAGGGGAAGTTTCTCTCTCTCCCCATACTGCACTTCTGCAATTATTCTTGCAACACAAACAAGTGAAAACAACTAACTGGTTGTCAGGAATACTTTGCACTCACCACAGTGAGTACTCCCTTCCCAAGATTCCCCCAGTTGAGTTGCTGAATTTCAGCCTCCTGACAATAGATTTTCTCATTTTATCTCGTGAATTACCAACTTACACAAAAATATGTCCAATCCCAGAAAAAAACCTATCCCATTACTTCCACAAATACTCATTACTTGCAAGCTAAAGTGACCAAGCTTCCAAGATCACTTTTGTACCGAAAACCCCATTTCTGGGGGAGAGATCCGAACATCACATGTATGTAATAAATTAATATGCATAGGCAAATATGTATATAATTTAATGCACATAATATATGTATAAAAACAGATGGAAATTTATAAGCGAATGTTCAGCATCGTTCCAAATGCAGAGAAGCTCCTGGTCACATCAGGTTGCTTCTCCATTTACGGAGAGTCAATCAGAGATCTCAAATTCATGCAGCCTTTCTGGCAAGGAGCACATTTTTATCTGTGAATGAAAAGATAATCAACATACTATGACGTTTCCCATGTTTTTATTTCTGAAAAGAGTTTAAACTAGTCAAGATACAAAGAGCTGAACTGAGAAATTCTAGAAGCAAATCACTGCAGTTTAGCACTTTAGGCCAGAAAAATACCAAATATGGAGAACATGCTTTTTTGAACAAGACTTAACAAAAGCTGGGGGGGGGAGGGGAAGAAAAGGATTTTTTTTTCCAAGAAAGATAAACAGCAAAAGCAATTCCAGTTCTTTTCTCTTCTACACACTTGCTGCAATTTGCAGTCAGAGTTCCTTGTGTGCTGTTTACACTTCTCCACAATTTCTCTCCACAGGGAAAAGAAGATGAAGCAGAAAGGTGACAGAATTTCTTCAAATCTATCATTTCTCAACTGAAGTCCCCAGCAGGAAGCTAAATGAGGAGCATCCACAAGGAAGAACAAGACAGAGAATCCTTCGTGGAGTCTTAACTGGCAGAAAATGGGCAAGTTTTCCTCTGGTTTACTGTAGTAAATCTTACATGTGTAATGTGCAGGATAAAAATTTTTGTAAGCATAACATGACTTAACCTCTGGAATCTAGACCTCTACATCCTCTGCTGTGCTTGCTGAAAATGGCAATGGCAGTTCCAGGCACATCAACAACGGTTAATTTATCTGAAAGTTCAGTATGCTGAGAGTGATGTTCTAGGCATTACACAAAACATGTTCAAGAAATTTCTGCTGTGGAACAAAACCTTTGTTGAAGTTGTGAGTACAACACTGTACACCAAAGAGAGAGGTAAGATATACAGAGTGACAAAGCAAACAACAAATACCCACAGAGACAAACAGAAAAAAGCTTAAAGTTAAAAGAAATTAACTAATCTTGTCTTTTTATTCCAACTATTTTAAGCTTCTTACAGAAAAGAAGTTTGGGTTTGGCATATGAAGAGTATTACAAATCAAAGAATCACAGAATGGCTTGGGTTGGAAGGGACCTAAAGATCATCTCATTTCAACCCCACTGCCATAGGCAGGAACACCTTCCACTAGACCAGGTTGCTCAAAGCCCCATCCAATCTGGCCTTGAACACTTCCAGGGATGGGGCATTCACAACTTCTCTGGGCAACCTGTTCCAGTGTCTCATCAATCTCATGATGAAGAATTTTCTCCTATAATCTAAATCTTCCCTCCTTTAGTTTAAAACAGTTCCCCCTTGTCCGACCACTACCTGCCTGCATAAAAAAGTCTCTCTTCGTCCTTTCTCTAAGACCGCTTTAAGTACTGGAAGATTGCATGAGGTCTCCCTGGGACCTCTTCTCCAGGCTGAACAACCCCAACTCTCAGTCCTTTCTTCTACAGGAGAGGTGCTCCAGGCTCCAGCCCTCTGAGCATCTTTGTTGCCCTCCGCTGGATGAGCAGGACACATAAATGTTCATAAAATAACATGTTCATAGTATAACATGTAATCAATAACAATAAATGCTCACAAATGAACATTTATGAGGATACATATATCCCTAGGATGGAGAAAATGATATCCAGTTTGTAAGCAGCTTGCCAGCTTATGTAGTAGATACTGAACAAGATATTTCTGACAGCCTTTCATGCCACAAAAGGAAAAAAAAATACACTCAATAAAAATAAAAGCAAAAGGCATTCAGTTTTTTGTTCTCAAAAGGAAAGTAGTATTTATTGTTTTTCATACCTCAGTGGTAAACTGTATTTGGAAATGTCCTTAGTCACAATTCCAAATACAATCTGCTGAATAAACTATTTAGTCAAAAGTGGGGAGAACTAAGAATGAAGCAATTTTAGAAATATTTTCTTGAATAAAAGCTGTATTAAAGACTTTTTTCCCTCTCCTCACATGAATATATTTCATATAAGGAAATGTTTTTTTCTGAAAGTTACATGCCAAATCAAGCTCTCAAAATGTCCTATTTTTCTATTAACATTTTTATGTGTGAACCTGTATTAAATGTCGCAGTAGGTGACTAATATGTTCCAGTAGTTTGAAATAAAATCTTCAACAGTATTTTGCTTATCTCTGCTTTTTAATTTAGAACTCTCTCTTATACTGCTCTGCACATATAAATGAATCCACATAAGGAAAATTCCAGATGAGAAGGTTTTTTGACATACAGTGATGACAGATCATTTTCTTTTTTACCCCATTATGGCAGTACTATAATTTATCAGTTTATTGATATTTATTGTAATATACCATATTGAAATGTACTACCATTCCCAAAAATAACCTTTTCTGACACCTGCATTTAGACAAACAGATAAATATGTAACACTGTCTACGCTGCAGTTACATACCTGCAGGAAATGTCAATGACATTGTATAATATGACATAGTTTTTATCAGGGGCAACCTTCTTAAATGCCATTTGAGCTTACAATCCTAAACAGCTAGCACTAATCTAAAAAAACCCAGAGGACTGCTAAATCCCAATAAGAAGATTGGTGACCTAGTCCCGATTTTGGCATCAAACCAAATTAGGGTTTTTGCCTTCTACATCAGCAGCAGAGATCACACCAGCACTGGCATCACACAAGCTCTAAGGTGGTTGTACCACACAGTTTGCATCCTTGGGAAAAAAGTGGGCACTTCATTCATGGCAATGCATCTGCTTTGGGGGCACCCAAGAAATAATAAACTCTGGAGCACGTTTTTGTACATGGAAGTGTAAGAGTCATGTCTGCACGTGCACAATTGCTACAGAAATACCTGTCAAATGTAATGATTATCAAATGCACCCCAAGCGCGTTAACAGAATGCCTACTGTATAAACTGAGATCTAGCAACAGCTTACGAGCACTGCTCTCTGATAAATGAATACATAAACAGTGGACACAATTTCTCAATCAGCAGTTCTGTTCTCAACACTGATTAGTCTCACACATTTGCTAAATCATGACATAAAATAATAAACAATATTCCACATTTCTGGAGGTTTTTCAACGGGGAATATAACCCCCTCACTCAGCTTTCTTGAGAACACAGATTGTTTGGGCTTGGATTTTAGCTAGATGTGCAGCTGATCCATTGGCTTAATGCCTCCTGATTGCCCTACCGCCTGCTGCAAGACACTCTGCAGTAACTCAGGCGGGTCTCTTGGGATTCAGCACAGCAACTGAAGCTTTCCAGAGGGGCTATAAATATAAATATTTTCCTTATTCTACCGATACTTGAACGAATTCAGCAAACACTCATCTCTCCTGCATAACTGCTAACTTACTGCGCACAAGCCTAGTACCAACACAGCAAGCAAGGGGAACCAATCACTACCTATAATATAAATAGTTCCTGGCATACATTAACAAAAAACAACCATAAACATTTTGTTTATTTTCAGCTGAGAAAAGCTCCACTGACAGCACAGTCCGATTTACAGAGTAATCTTGCTATATGAATTTTAAAGCCATAGAGCTCTCCCTGACCTACATTGCCAGGCTGGAGTGAAAAAAAAAGCCAACAAAAAACCATTGACCAGAAACCGTAGCACAGAAAGATGCTCTTGAGGAAGGAGAGGCAGCAGGATGATCAAGCTTTTCGATTTGGGGTACCTTAGACAGTATTACACCATGAACAGGGTTGTCAAGAAAACTAACATAGCTTGTTCTCAAGCTACATCCAAGCTTTGTCCCCTTCAGATCACAGTCATTTCTGCCAGAGCAAGATAAACTACGAGAGACAGACCTTGCTGCCTCTTAACACTTTGCTTTGCAAGCAGATATTTCCTCACCACCTAGTTCTGTCTCTGATATTTTGTTCACTGTACCAAAAGACAAGGATAAAAAACATAAAACAAAGCCCAGTAAACACTGCATGGGGCTCAGTTGAGGGAAAAAGAAATCTCCCATATGAGGCATTAGGATTTTATGATAAGCTAATATATTTAGAGAATGATAATAAATTACTTGGTTTTGGTCTGGAAACAGCAACTCTTAGTGTTAACATGGGGACAGCACCTATAAACTGGAGCAACTAGCAACTGAGTAGATGATGAATTTAGACAACTGAAGCAAGTATCAGGCACTTCAGTGACACAGAAATGGGGCAGGAAACATGACAAAATGCACAGAGGCTTGGCAGGAGTGTGACTGGGCAGTGACATGAAAATCAGCAACTTCTCTGTTGGAAGGGCACAGGGCTGATGGAGGAATGTACACATTTGTCCAGAAACAGAAGGAGGCTTTAAAATCTGAGTATCCATTTGGGAAATGGACAAGGGTAAGCAAAGGTCTTCATCCACTCTTTGTGATTTATGTTCCAGCAGCACTTAAAACATGTGTGGAGAGGTTGTGTGTTGGCTACAATAGACACCTCAGTAAGAAGCTGAAGGCAAGGACCAGCCCAGGAAATAAACCCAGAGAAGACAAACATGAAGGGAGTGACGCAGTCTCACCGTGGTGAGGCCATTGGCAAGGACAATGACAAGGACAGGACTCCTGCAGCCAACACGAGTCTGGGGTAAAAGGCAGGTAGAAGATAATCTTCTCCTGGGCTCTCGCAAAGAGATTAACCAGCAACAAGCCTTGCAGTACCTCAGTTCAAGCGTGCACAACCAAAACCACTTTTTAAAAAACTTTGCCAGATGGAGAACAAGTTCCTGTTGCCTGGCTTGTGTCCAACTGGTGCCCCAGGGAGGGGGACCAGAGGCAATTTTTCAGTAGGAAGTTTTCAGCTAACCATTTGTTGCCTAGAAAATACAGCTTCAGGACAGCTGAAACTATTTGTCAAAGCAGGGGGACCCCTCTCAACAGTTTTCAACGTTACGAACAATGGCTGGCACCTCCAAAGTAACAAAACGAAAATTTTTGCCTGCTAAATCCTTCATATCACTGCAGATTGTTTTCAGAAAGTATTAACAAAAGAGAAGGGGTAAGAGTATATCTACACCTACTAGATGTAGAAAATAGACGTGGAGAGGACACATACAATGGGATTTTTTCCTGTTGTTATTTTAAGCTTCTGGCACTTGATTGTGACCATGTCCTCTGCTGTATCAAAAGGTGGAATTTAAAGCCTAACCTGTGGTTCACTTGGTACAACATCCAAAGGACTGACGTGCTTTTAATTCATGGTTTCTTGTTCAGTCTCTGAAATACTTGCATATTATCTGGACGAAATGCAAGAGACCACATCTGTGTAATCACTTAGGTGTTTTCCTACCAAGGTTATACATGACCTTCCCCCTGAATATCCCACAGCCCAGATGTTCCCAGCTGTAAGAAGCTGTCGGGTATCTGAGCCTCTCCTAGTGAGGAAGAAATGCTCCAGTCCCAAACCGGCATCCTCCCTCAGCCTTGTGGCATTTCCAAAAGGCTTAGCTTAACCTGAAGGGACTTATTTTGATTAAGATTTCTTTAGCTTCAGTGAAATGATAAACACCACTAAAAGTGAGACCAAACACTTTAATTTTTGTTTTAATGACCAAGCTGAAACAAAAAACCTTTCCATGCTCAGCCTCATAGTTGATTATTATGAGTTGATTAACACTGCTGTCAATTTTCAGGTAATTGTGCTTCTTGAATTGACAAGTATTTTAAGACATAAAAAGATGCCTATGCTATTTGAGAAAAGCAAGCCAGAAGAACTGTATATTAACTTTATTCAGCTACAACATATTCAGGCAATACTCAGACTCCTACTGACATGTGTCAGGTAACATAGATCTTAAGTGAATCCCCTGGCTAATCCAAGTCAGCCCTAATTAGAACGTCTGGGGACAGAAAACATGCTGTGTAACAGCGATAATGCCTCTCAACCCAGTCACTTTTAACTGAAACACAACCCGGGGAAGGAACAAAACCCAAAACAAAGGTCTTCATATTAAATTAAGTGATATGTAAGCAACGAGTAGGTCAAAAGGAAAAGACTTACTAAAAAAATTCCCTCCTGCACTCAATAATCAGTTTCACATGTAAAGCCATTTGCTAGAGACTGTGTGGAATTCATTAAACAATTAAAATGTGCAGGGGGTAACTGAAACTGTATCCTTCAAAAATCAGAGTGCATCTCATTACAGAGGTTTCCTTCTTGACCTTAAAGTCTACCTCAAAATTGATGAAAAATTAAATATTATTAAACTCTCTATGAAAAAGTAGGTCCACACTGAGACAGCACTCAGGGAAGGGTTAGCTCAGACACTGTGCAGGGAGGAGGACCATGAGGCCACGTGTTCCCCCCCTGTCATACAGAAACATAGGAGGATTCTTTCTCCAGAGGGACACTTGCAGGGCAGGAAAAGCAGCACAGGCAGCATTGAGGCCAGTCACCACTCTCCTTCGTTTCTGGCAGTGGTGGCAGTGCAGAAATAACTCTTCTAGTTCTCAGCATTTCAAGCCTGTCCTATGACAATCTTTAATGACTTATTTTTAAGGAATCATCCATGTACTCTCAGTTTTTAACAGGAAAAAGAGAAATTCATGCAAAATGTGATACTTCAATCTATTAGAGAATCCATTTATTTCACCTCCATTTTGCCTTTAAAAAGAAGCGTCAGCCCATTCTTGCACAGGGCAGAAAGGGACCTGTTCTCTTCAGTCTGCCACTGTCCATATTCCAAATCCTGGTTTCAAATGTATGGAAATAAAACCGTTTGCCGTTTCAACTCAAGTACGCTATTCTGATGTCACCTGAGGACATGGGGAAACCCATTTAGAAAGTCCCATCAGGGACAAAGTCAGCAGAGGTTCATCACAAAGGCATAGTAGAAGCTGCAGCACAGGACACCAAACCACTGCCCAGGTCACAGTGGCAGTGTGACTGAGAAAATTTTAGGAAAGAAACCCCCAACCAAACTTACACAATGTATTTTTACTAGTCCTCTCCTACCTCAGCTGACCCCCCACTCACCGAGAAGTGGGGGTAGCAGTAATGCTTTGTGAGATGTTGGCTTTCCATGTGCTCTGCAGTTTATCTGAATCCTATACCAACTCGTGCTGTTTGATGTAGGGCTGCAGAGATGTTGCAGACAGGCTGCCATGGAAACATTTGTTTTCATTTACTGGTGGCCTGCACGATAAGAAAGTCTGAGTGGTACAGCAGTGACGGAAGAGTATACATTACCAGACAGCTGAGCTTACCAAAATGAAATCTAATTATTTCATCATTTATTTAGACAGATTAAGTTACAGCTTTCTGATCTTACTTTGTGAATAATAACATGTATATATTTAGAGCAGAAACAAAACCAAATTCCAACGTGTTTTAGGAAGATACTTTAAATTAGGCTACATGTAAGGGAGAGCATGACAGCTGGTTCTACTTGCATCTTTTAATTAAAATGCAGTAGTCTAGATACCAGAAAACTGAAATGGGGCAAGGAGGGAAAAAAATCCTAGAAAAAGCACAATTTTACTATAGTGTTTGAAAATCCCTACACAAAGCTGAAGAAAACCAGAAATAAGTTACTTTGCTTGTTTTCTAACATCTTAGAAAAAGCTTGAACTAGGGGGTTGTCTATTTTAAGGTTACCTGAAATCAATTAACAGTCTCGGATCTTACTTTATCTTTGGTTCTTCAAAACAACAAATATCAAGCACAGGTCTAGCTTACTTAAAACAGAAGTCTTCAGCTACCTCTTTGCAGTGCAGTTTTGACTGCAGCTAAGGCCTCAGTCACGTTCATCAATCAACACTTCTGAGCCTGATGCTGGCTAAGAGAGCACAGTGAAGAACCCAAGGGGAACCACTTCCAGCAGGGGTGGACATCTAGGTGGAAACCACTGCTCAGCATTCCCCTGAGAAGACTGTGATTGAGCAGCCCTCAGAAACCTCCAGCTTGTTCACAACATGGGAGAAACACACAGCCATCCTGAGGCTGTTTTTCTTTGACAGAGTACTGGGGACAATGTCAGTGTACAGCAAATACCTCTTCTTCAGAAGCCAGCTGCTTTCTCTGGGCAGGGGAAACACCTTTAAGTGGCCATACCACCTCTGAAAGGAAACCCCACTGTGAAATAGAGCCACCACTACCATCTGCAGGCTTTTGGACAAGAGCGGCAGTGGGGGTACAGATGGTACCACTGGTGGTTTATGGTTTTGGAGGAGGATGAATGAACAGGTTGGGTTACCTACTTAACCTGGTTTTGGCTTGTAATGTCTTACTGCATGAAAGACTTTCTGGGTCAGGACAGATAGAGCACACAGGCAGTAACACTGCAGGACCTCAAGGGAAAGATTTTACCTGGCATTTCCTTAAGATCCATTCAGTGAACGGATACTACATTAGATGAAACCCTGTTAACCTCAGCTTTTAAGTTAGCTCCACTACATTTTCCCTGTAGATACAGCTCATACAATATGAAAAACTCCCAGTGTCACAAATGCAAAGTACTGAATGTGAGAAAGACTGAAAGATACAGCAGAAAGCAGTGAAGATGCTCAGAATTAAATATGGAATAATAAAGAAGGGCTTCTGAAATAAAGGACACCAAGGGGACAATGGATTAACCAAACCTGCCTCAGAAGTGTTTCTGTCTGAGAGTATATGCCACAGTTGCTGCCAGGTCATTAACTGGATGAACACATAATTGATAAGCTGCAGGTTGCACTCTACTGGAGAGCAGTAAGCTCCTTTAAATGACATTAATATTTAACATATATAAAAAGCATTTGTCATTTACAAACCACTCTATAGAGTAACTGATGGATTCTATAATGATCCCCAACTCCCAGACTAGGGAATGCAATTTCGGAGAGATAAATACCTGGCCCACATCCAAACCAAGATTGACTGACAGAGCTATTATTCTAGCTCAAAATTAGGTTTCTAAGTTTCTGGTCCTTCTAGATTAGATTGCTTCGTAACCTTCACTAGAGAGAAGCATGGTACACACAGAGCTGAAAGACAGGAGCTGGCAACATGAGATGACATTTTTGACTCACATCCACCAACTGTCACATTCCTACCCTGTGTCCACTGTCCACTCCAAAAGATGCAGTTAAATGGGTTGAACACAAGGAATGGAAGTATTAAATATCTGATTGCCATGCGTTGTCTTGTCTCTCTCCCCTTTTTTTTAAAGCATTAATCTTGGGGAATTTACTGACCTCCATAACTTGTTCGGTGTCTCAGTATACTGCATATATTTTTATATAAGTATGTATGTATGTATGGGGTTTTTCTCCCATTTAAGTTGATACAGTGAGTTCACTTGTAGGTGAGCCTTCAAATATGACAGGATTTTTCTGAAACATGGCAGATTTATTTCTCATTCTGCAGCACTGAGTTTCTGTGAAACAACCACAAAACTGTTACCACCCAAAATTCCTATAGCAGAACTTCACCTTCAGTCACCTACATGATTTCCTGAGATGTCTGCTGAGACAGACCCTCAGTTTCCCTGGCCTACTAACTCCCTTTGTATATACTTTTTCCTCACTGCGAGAAAAAACACAGTGAAAGTCACACAGTTTCTCTTGGCTGGACTCAGCATCCTTTTGCTATAGTTAAACTCTATGTACATGGAAAGTGGACTCCCCTGGCAATCTTCCAAGCGTCCCCATGGCCTGGAGTGGACTGTGCAAGAGAAGTATCTGCAGTTGCATCCTCAATAAACACAAAATACTGACAATACCATCTAGGAAGGATGCAAAGTCTGAATCACCCATTTAAGGCAGGTAAATGTATGGGTCACTCAGCTGCGCTTGTTTCCTGAAATATTTGTTCTTCCTAACTAACTTCTGTTTCAATGGTCTGCTAATCATTATAGTCCTACAGTTTTGTCATTTGAGGATTCATCCTTTTAGGAGCTCTATTCTCATCAATATTACGTTCTGCCTAGGAAGCCTGATTATCTCAGAAGCAGATAAAATGATTACTGATGACAGTCAATAGAACGTCAAAACATTTCAGCAATATAAGCAGAAAAAATGCATACAAAAATAATAGTGGACATTACTAAAGAGCTACTAAGAACTTTCAAAGCCAAGAAATCTGACAAGTAATAAAACATGATGGCTTCCATATGCTAGCATTTTGACACTTCAAGTCCAACAGGGCTCTAATTTAGTGGAAGAGTGAAACTTCCTGTAAGAAAGCATTATTCCCATTTTTTGTGGAAATCTGACATAACAAATCCCTCTTTCTGCTCCATCTTAGATTCTGGTAAAGCTCAGCCTGCTAGACAAGATTTCCACAGAAATCATATTTGGTAAAAGTTGCTTGATTGTACTCCAAAAAGTGACTCACATTTTACAAGCAAGTGGCATGAGCTAAAACAAGTTTGACTCTTTACATCAAAGCCAGCATAAGTCATTCTTCCAGCTTAATGGCTCACATGCTATCCTTGAGAGACAGCACTGAGACCACAGCTCAAGAAATGACCATTTAATAGTCACAAAATATGCAGCCAGATAGCTAGTACTAGACTGAATGAATCAACATGGGACTCAGTGAAATTAAAAGATACTCAACAGCATGGACTGCCAAGCTGCTGTAAGAGTAGTAAAATACCAGCTTCTGTTTGCAACTTACTCCTAGCATAGCAAAATTTGGCCCAAACCATAAAGCCAGGATTAAATAAAAATCAGTAAGGTTCTTCCTCACCTGCCACCCTTCAAAGCAATTAAAAGGAGAGCGGCTCATGGACACAATGGCCAAGAGCAACCTAATTGTAAAGATGTCATGATCTGGCCCCCAGTCAGGTACTCCTTTCCTCTACCCTCTCTCCTTCTCCATGCTCCTGCGGATTCCCCTTTCAAACCTGCAGACTATTTAATCTCTGTCTTTATACTCTCCTGTTCTCCCCAGGTGGCTTTTCTCCTCCATGGCACCCTGTGGTTACCCAAAGGAGGGTTGGCTTTGCCAAGCCTTCCAATGCACATCCTTCCTCTGCTGGCCACTGCTCAGCCAGGGCTCAGCCTTGCCTTGCATGCATGGCCTCCTGACCCAAAGCAGGTTCAGGACAGGCTGGTCCACTGTCCAAAAATCCCCCTGGTGACAACTGAATGGAGAAATGAGATGCTGAATTTTCTCATCCTTACTCTGAGATGCTCAATGTGCTTACATTCTGCTTTTCTGGGACTTTCTGGAGTTGAAGGCAAGGCACGCTCTTAGCATGGATCTGCTCAATGGCACAGGCTGGCTCCTAAGTGAGAGTGCAGCAAAGACCATCACTCCCAAAAGCAGGCTCCGGTCAGCCTCATAGGGAAGGTGAGTTGCCTTACAGAAAAATCACAGCATCTTTCTGCCAGTAACATTCAGACACACGATTCACAGATATGATGGCAGAGCACACAAAACTCTCCACTGTCGCTGTTATTTGCTCCTGACATATGCCCTGCTTACCCAGGGTCACTTTCGCACCTTCAGTTATCTCACAATACAATTACTATATGGACAATGACTCAATGCAAGCCTCAACTTATCAAGAAAAAGAAAAGCCCAAGGGGATCAAAATTCTTCTTCATTTATGGGCTTTGTTGTCCATAATTTGTTTTGTGCATTCTGCTGTGGCATGAACCAATAAAAAATTAATCCAAAGACTCTGGCTGTTCGAGGGAGTGCTCAGAATGCCTCACCTAGCTCAAATCTGTGCACCTTCTTCAATGTCTAGGAAAAATAATTAAAGCTGGCACCAGCTTGGCACCAGCAGAATATCAGGCCATTCATCCTTTTGCTCAAATTAGAAACATAATTTCCACTGTTTACTTCTGGACAGTCAAAAAAAAAAAGAATACAAAAAGCCATTTACCTCTACTTCACATGCATATTCCGATCCATCCAGGAGCGTCACTTTGCATTGCATATTTTTCGGTTTCTTAACAATCTTTAGAGGAGACTTGGAAAGTTTGCTAGATGAAGATTTTTGAGAGAGCTTGTCGTCCTCTAGCTGCTGATATTCCAGCTGTTTTGCACTTGCAGCAGCAAACTCTTGTTCTTTCTCAGTGGCCTATAGAGAGAAAGAAAGAAACTTTTTGAAGAAAGATAAACCAATCATGTCATACTGTACACTGTGCACCCTGCACCCAAGCATTTAAGTGAGCCTTGTGTGGGGCTTGGACAAGAAAGCCCCTAATGCAGGACAGAGTCTTTATTGAAAAGATTTACCACATTTCTCTCAGACATCCCTTCTCACTCAAAATGTACAGAATACCTGTGAAGGAAGGGCATTCATAAAAATACTTTAAGGGTTTTATTTTTTCCACAGGTACAAAATCCCACTTGGACCTCTTGTATTTGTTTTTTTCAGTGTGTTGGAAATACTGAGTAACTGCTAAGTGTTGTTGATGAATAGATATTCCTACAGTTTCTTGATATTATTTTGAAGTCCCATACCTATTAAATCATATGATGCTTCCATGGTGCCATATAGAATAGAAAAATACCATCAGGTTTGCACTAATTTCACTGTCAGTGAGAAAACAGTACCCGAATGAAGGCAGGAATACCCCCTAACAGTGTGAATTCACAGGAGGATGCTGACATGCCTGGGAGAGCGAAAGCCTTCCCAAGCTCCCAAGCACCCAAGCAAAGGGTTGAACAAACAGGATGGAAGCAAGGGGCCAAAAACTTTTATGTGCACCCAGCTGGCTAATGGATGGTAAGTACAGGATGAGAAGCTGAATTTTGCTCTCTGCAGATGCTTAGTAAGTCCCTCAGACTGGTGTAAAATAGGTACTATTTGAAAGACAAATACACTGCAGGGAAAAGTGGCAAGAAAAAACAATCATGGTCACTTTTGCTTGGGTTTATCTGAGGGTCAGGCCATTTGAAGAGTTACCGTGATGCAGCACAGCACTTGGTCCTCTCCGTGGCACCAGATGAAAGCCAGAACTGCTCTACAGCATTTCACCCTTCCTAGCAACAGCACTGTGCTGCAGTCATTACCCTTCTCATCAGTTATGTCCCTGATAGACTCCAAACAAAACCTCAACAGGAGTGCAGTAATACCTAAGCTAAAGCTTAAATAAAATAAAAAAGGCTTTCTGTTATCTCACTACAAGGCAAAAAAAAACCCCACCCTGCTTTGGCTCTGAATTATTTCAGTGGAATAAGCAACAAGCATTACTGGAAATATATTTTAAATTAATCCTCCAAGTCTGTTTCCATTCATTGTATACAATAAACCTTCAGGAGAATGGAGCAAATCCATCCGAAGGCTTTAATCTGCTTTGAGACCAGAACAACCTTGCATCACATAACTAGAAACAACAGTGTACTGCTAAATCAGAGAGAACTGTCCCTGAGTCATTTCATAAAGACAAACCATAAGCTTTCCCTCTGCCTTCAGGTGAATGGGGAGAAGGGGAATTTGGAGCCAGCTGTAATACCAATAGCACCAGCTTCCACCAAAGCCCCAGCAAATGACAAAGACACAAGGCAAGACCCCACAGTCCTACTTTCTCTGCAAGTGAGGATATAGCAATGGTCACTTGCCCTTCCCTGGGTGGGGAGATTAGTAGAAAGATAAAAAAGTAAGAGCTGCTTTCAAAAGCCACCACATCCCCTGAGCTGTGGATTTTCTTCCCCAGGAGCAGCCCCACACCAGCCATCTCATCCCCCATCTGGCTCCAGCACAAGAGAACTTTCTCCTTTGAATACTTGGACGCCAGCTCTTGTGTCTAGATGTCAAGGTCCTTGCATATGTTGAAGACTGGCAAGAGAAGGCGGCATAAAGTATGTCAGCTGTTTGCTGAGCATTTAACATTCACAGTAGCTGTGACAAAGAGGGAGAGTCCCCTTGGGTTCACAGCAAGGCTTGAGGCCAGCTAACCTTCCACCCAGTCCTTGACCAGCTTGCAAGTGGTCCAGCCTAGTGCACTGAAACAAAAACAAGACTGAAGATGTCTCCTGCTAGGGCCTCTGTGCACAGCTGACCTGCAGCTGATGGGCAGAGGAGCTCTTTGATGATTTCTACACATTTTGTTAAAAGAAGTCTGCCAGGGAAGCTGCACGTTCACATACATGGGTGCAGAAGTCATTCTGGGGATGAAAAGAAAGCAGCACTGCCATACACAGTGGCTCATGACATTTCTGATGTGAGAGTTAGAACCCCACTCCAACAAAAACAACAAGCAAAATACCCCAGATTCAGGGAACTAACTGATCTTTTTTGAGTAAACAAAAAAATTGCTTGAGAGAAAAGCCCACAACAACAAGGACAGCCATCACCTGTTTACGCTTCAGAACCATATTCAGCCTGCACGCAATTTTTATTTTTCTTCATAAAGACACTTGGTATCTTAAGACTACAGCAGAGTTTTGCTTATTTATAAATATTTAAAAACTATTACTGAGGTTATTTTGTTTGTTAAGGTTCCCATCTATGTTAAGATAAGGGGAATGTGTCTAGGTTAAAGTCACATGAAAGATTTTTCTATCATTTGTCTGGAGAAAAAAAACATGCCAAGAACTATTAGAGAACATTCCCCCAAACTATGCTGACATGTTCAGGCACTGAGGTACTTTCAGACTGTATTAAGACTCTTCTTCCTAAAGAAACCTGACATCCTGGAATCTAGGAAAAAAAGATAGCCAGTGAAAAACCCACGTAAGAAGTGAATTATTTTGAATACTGCAAGCATAGTTGCATTTTCTTCTAAATTCTTCTCCAAGATACTGCTGTGCCATACTTTTGCAGTTTCTATGCTCCATTTTTGCAGTAGTTTCAGTGTCAGGAACTACACTCTAGTGCAGCAGACATTGCTTCAGGGTTTGTATTTTTTGAACATAATCTCTCTCATCTTTGACACGGTATGTTCAAGTCCTTTTGAAGATGGACCCCCTCTTAAAGAAAGCCTTTGGAGTCGCAGGATTCAGCAGTAATGATCCTGGATGCTTCCCAGCTTCTCACTGGGGTATGAAGTGAGATTAACACACTCGCACAACACATTAATCCCATCTACTTAAGGTAGTTGGTCAGAAACATCGGTGCCCAACCCATGTGAAGGCTTCTTCTCTTTTTGAAAGAGACAGGAAGGCAGACAGATAGTCAGGCTGCATTATTACACCTGATAGAAAGGACTCATTTCTCCAGTAGCTGTTAATCTCAATATGAAAAGGTTCTTCATCTTCATTAAAATGTTGAGGGTTTTATGTATGAATGACAAAGAAAAGTCACTGTAATGGATTGGTAGATTGGTAACTTAAATCTTTCTTCTCAAGGTTCTCTCATACAATGCAACAGCAAAAATCAACCTCACTGCAGTTATAGCCAGCTAGAGAGAGAATGACCAACTTCAGTTTTTGGCTTTTTTAATAACACCATTGCAAATAGCTTTGTCTCTTAGTGCTGCATTTAAGTGGTCTTTTCCTGTGCTACAGACACTTATGCCACTATGAAATCACTGCAGTTGGATTTGGCAGTCTGTTTACAGCACAGACATTTGGATTCAATCTGGTAATCTCAAGGGGAAGGTGTCACATATCCCTTTCACTAACCCACTTTTTCTATCAAGCCTTCTACAAACACCAGCTCACTGTGATCTTCTGTGGGAAAGAAAGGGATCACATCGCACATGAGAACATCTCAGGTCTGCAAACTCACACCTCTAAACAGAGATGGACAGTTTTGGTGACTAAGTTGGGGTTTTGTGTGTGTGGATATTTTGAGGTTGCATTTGTTTTCTGGTTTGGGGTTTTTTTGTTAATTTGTTTCACTTTTTTTAGATGAAAAGAAATTTGAAGTGGAAAGATTACTAAAAATGTCTGGAAAACCAAAAAGATACTGCTTATGCCTAGGACTGATAGAATCGCACTTTAAATTAATGATCATTTTATTAAAAAACTTTCTCTTTTGGACAAGCAGCCCTGCCTCTTTTCCCCAAAATAATTACAGGCAATTTCTGATCTATTTCAGAAACCAAAATTGTCCCAACCCCTGTTGGTGGATGTGTCAGCAAGAACAGAGAGTTGTCTGGTGGCAAGGAGTGATGTTGATCAAGGGTTATCAATAACAAAAATGGTTAATAATTCCAAAAAATAACCAGTTCTTTCAATTGCTGAACTTCAACAGCCATCAAATCCTGCCCTGCTATGTCTACTTCTTGAGATACAAGATTTGAGACACCTGTTTTTTCTGTTTCTGTCCCAGAAAAATTTGTTCTCCCAAGTATTTATTCAATGCAATCCTAATGGAGTGAGATACAGAAATGTTTTGTATCTGAAATTGCTTACACTCCCATTTTTTTTCCACATCAACACCAAGTTTGGACTGTAGCTCTGTGAAAAAAAAGCTAAAACCCAGGACCACAGCCAGCCCCAGACAGCTCCTACAGGATCACTTGCACTGATCTTAAGTAACACCATACATCTGCGTGCTTCACCAGCAATGTCTCTCCCAGTCAGGTAAAATAACAGAAGCCCACTTCAAACAGCTAGAAATTTTCAAAGGATAGAGGAGAGGAGGAGTTAGACTGACTTATTCCACTCTCCAAAGGGGAATGTGATCAGATGGGGGTCATAACCTCATGGAGCTAAGGGAAGTGATTTGCAGGTACCTCATTAATTGTGTGTCACTTACCCATGAAGAACAATGCCTGTTAATCCTATTGACTGGAAATTATTAATGGGAAGAAGAAAGCAGCTTCCGCAAATTTAATAAGTGCAACAATGAACCAAATGGAAAAGCATGCGATAGGTATTCTGAAACCTATTACATGAATAGTTCAAGTAATTATAATGCAGTTATTTTAGAACCATGAGAAACTTAAGGGACCACAGATTCTTCATGGCTCACACATCAGACAAGCAAGCATGAAATCAGTGCTCAGCAGGTGTCAAAAAAATGAACTCTGAAAACATTTTCAGCTTCATAAAAACTGACACTGTTTGCTATCTAATGCAAATGCAAGATCGAAGATGTTTCCTGCTTAGTTAATAAGACTGCTCTTATATTTAAGCACTGGAGGCAGAAACACCTGCCATGAACTTCCAAACATTCTGCATGAGAACTATTCTTCTTTAAATGTGAAAGACCAACCAGCCACGATGTACAGCATTGCATCAAACACCTTTCCATGCGTATATGAAATATATATTTCCCATCCTAACATACCAGACTCATTATTTCCCAGGAGCAGTAAGTAGCTACAGAGTTTGTTGCGTGCAGTGAGCGTGCGTGCACGGGCCCTCTTACCTGCTCCTTTTTCACTGGCGTGCTGTGTGCTGCCACAGCCGAGAACTGCTCAAGTGCGTTTTGATGTTCTTCACTTGGCTGCTGTTGCTGCTGCTGCTGGTCCTGTGGCTGGGTCTCCGCTGCCCCTTGCTGTGCAGGGCTCTCCTGCTGATCCTGCTCTTTATCCTTGGACTCAGAGTCCGATCCCGATTCTGTAGTCATGGTTGGTTATTCTGCAAAACAAGGTGAGCAGACCCACTGAGTACTATTGCATGGCTGTGAATTTGTAAGCTAGGCTTACAAAATGAAGAAAGATGAGGCACAAATTTTAGCCTTAATATGCTCAGACTTTAAAGTGGCTATCACACTGGTCCAACTAGGATCCCTAGGAAAGCTTCTCTGGTGCAAAAGACCAGGTCTAAATGCATCCCTACCCTAAGGAAGAGTGTTTTGCCATAAAATCTTATTCTACATTGTAATACTAAGACATTATAGGACATTATATTCAAGTTAAATACAGAATACATAATTCATAAAGGGAGAGTAATACATTGAGAAAAGCTTCTATGATTGAGGGCCCTAAATCCAATGAAATCCACTGCAGTTCTAAAACATGTGGAAGCTTTTGAAACATTAAATCTTTTGTTCTTTACATTGAAGCCAACAGGGCTTAAGCTCCTCATCATCTGCACTCCCTTTTGGAAATGTACTTGAGTACTTTTGATGCTTCCAGGCAACATATTAACGGTTGAACTCCAAAATCCTAGAGGTCTTTTCCAACCCAGAGGATTCTATGATTCTGTATATGCTAGAAACATCTGAAGTGGGCCCACCATCAGTGCAAACACACATAATTGCTTTTAAGCCCAGTTCTGTTCTTCCCACTTGAGTTCATCCACACTTCTGCCACTTCTTCCTAATTGCTAGAGCATCCAAAAGAAAAAATAAATACTTCCATTAAGTCACTTGAAGTGTTAGATTTAAAATGAGGTGAATATAACTTTCCTTGAATATAGAAAGTCTGTACTTAATGTTGTCCAGTATTAAATAAAAATGAAATACTGAACTTAGTAAAGTTCATCAAAACCGTAACTATTTCAATTAAATAGTTTTGTTACAAATATGTGCTTGGCACCCAATTCTCAAACTACATACAAGCAAAACCCAACTTTGAAAAAAGATCCTGTGATTTTGTATCAAAAGAAGGATATGAAAGCAGACTCTGTGCCAGTTCAGCAAAGGGAGTGTGCTTTTATGTTTGTTACTCATATGTGCTCAGACATCATGAACTTATTCTTCACCATTTTGCTTTTAAGTAACTTGAAAACAAACCAGCCTGCTGTCATCTATTTCTGTTCATCGTCAGGACATGATTTCTTTAACCTGGTAACCATAGCTACTGTGTAATTATAGGTGGTTCCACAGAATATACATCCGCTAACTCATCTGCCAAGAATTCACGATCAACTTGTAGTATACGCTACAATGTTTACTAGTAAAAGCAGGTTTATTATAGATCACAAGAAAAGTAAAAACCTTTTTAATTTTTTTAAATGTTTAATAAGCTAAATTGCTTGACAGAAAAATGTTTTACATGAGGCCAATTACTATTTCCAAACTCACTTATGTATTCTGCACTTTCTAGGCCAAGCTCTCCAGTGAATACATGTCTCTGTAGAGCAAAGCAAGTCACAGCATTCAGCCTGTGCTCAGCTTTTGCACCCTATGTGAGATCAGGGGTGCATATTCCTACTCCCTGCAAGCCAAAACAGTACAAGAGAGAAGCAGAACTAGTAAGCATATATGGCAGACTTACGCTTCAGGCCACATTTTCAAAATACTAATGTGTGACACACTTGTTTAGGAACACATCAAAAATTTTCACACTCAGATTGGAATGATTGTATTAAAAAGTATTTTTAAAAATGTATTATTTAACAAATTGTCTTTAGCACCTACAAAAAGTAATAATTAATGTGGGTCTTAAAATGTGACAGTCAGAAAGGCATTCATCTAATCAAAATTCAGCTGTCCATGTCTGAGATGGTCAGTTTAAACACAGAGGAAGAAAACAGATGTTTCAGAGAGCAATTAATTTGACCTATTTTAGATTCCTGCTTTAAGCGAAGATAAATCATATACTAGCACAACTTTGTGCTACTCACTATGAAGGAAGCCTGAAGTTCCTCAAATGTAGATCACACAACCCATCCTCCATGTTCAATTCTCCTAAACCATGTTTTTTGTATGCTTTAAACATTAAATTGAAGAACAAAGTTAATCTCTCAGAGTTTTGATTTGCCCATCTGTCAAATCAACAAGGAATAAACTATTCTTCATCTGACACTATTACAGTTGCCTTGCTTGAAAAGTGCCCATGTCTCCATCAATATCCCAAGCCTCCCCCAACACCATGTGTTGTACAAGTGTATGAAGATATGAAATGAAAATTAATAAAATAATTATTTCAGTAAACTCAAACTATGTACTTGATTTTCTTTTCCAGAAACTACGAATTAGGAAGTAACCAAAGCCTAATTTACAGCTACAAAAAACATTGATCAAACAATGCCAGTCATAGGAGAGCATCTATGACCAATACGATATATAATGCCCGGAAGTTGTAGTACCAAGTCTTTTTATTCCCTTCTTGATATGAGTTAGAACAGTGTAAATAAAAACTAACTATTGTACTTGCTGTTTAAAAAGAGGTAATAATCTCTATAGAATCAAATTGCCAGTCAATATGAATCAAAAGTCTGTCTTCGTTCAGCTGCCATCACCATGTCTATGGAAGCCCATTTATGCACCCTGTGCAGGTTCTTTCCTAATGACCATTTGTATCCTGGCTGTTTCTAAACATGGAAACACAGCCCATATTAGTCCCATAAACCATGATTACATATAGAATGAGATAAAACCAAGTTTTATTTTCCCTGCCAGTTATAAATTTGAATCTCAGGGAACAGCAAACGTGGTTCTTTTATTCTTCTGGGACATTCCCACATGAAGCATAGCCTTATAACACTGAGTTACTCTCCAGGATTGATTTTCTCTCCAGTTCCATGAGTTCTTGCTGGCTTTAAGAGTGCTTTGTTAGAAAACTTTGTGTGCATTATCAAATCTTTTAGTATTAAGATTCCCTGGATACAATATTACTGTCATTAATCAGACAGCAGATGGATTTAGTTAACCCAAGGTTATTCATTTCCAAATGTCTTTATTTCCCCATTTATACATGCTTAATAACAAGCAGAGAGAACAAAATACTATTCATTTCATGCTGTTATCTTACAGGCATAAATAGATGCAAAGCAAACCCATTGTGAATCCAATTTCTTACAAACTCCTCAGGTGACTGTATAGTTAAGATTTATCTCATTCCATCTAGTGCAGGTTGAAAATACCTAAATTACAAGACAGAAAACAACATTCATCTCTCAGTGCAAACCAATAGTTTGTTTTGCCTTCCTCAGCAAACAGCTGCTTATCCACATGAACTCTGACAGCATTTCATTTGTTATAAGTAGCACAACAATGCTCCTAGGAAAAAGTAATTTCACTCACAAGAAGAAATAATACTAATCTTAAGAAATTCACCAACATAAAATATTACTCTACCTTTGTTTGTTTGCAGCAAATCTGAGAAAATAACTAGTAGTGCCTAAACATTTATCAAACATGTAGCTGGATGAGAATTTTTTATCCTTATTTGATTAATTTATTTACTATACCTGGCTATGTACCAAAACCATGACTTCTGATGTGAATTTCAGTACAGGAAGAAAGAAATCACTGAAGTTCCTTAAACCTTTTCTGTTGCCAGCACAGCCTCCATATCAAATTCCCCCTTCCAGCAAACAGAAAACAAACCAATGAAAAGGGACTGGGAGCACTACCTTGTACAAATGAGGTAATGCTATGCAAGCCAGATGTGCTCTTGGATAGATAAATTTTGGCTTACAACTCAGTGTCCAAAGATTCCAAAAGATTAGCTGAGTTCAAATTTAATACAGATGCTGTTAATACTGGATAGTCTGGGGCTAAAGTAAATTTGGCTACAGAATTCAATTAGAATGAAAATCAAGTCTTTTGATTGAAAGGCAGGGGGAAAAGGACCAAAATTAGCTTATTTTCATCTACTACTAAAATATTAAGTTAAAAATGTATGTACTTCTGGCACTGTAAAGTTTTAAAATGTGTTTAAGAGACGCAGATAAACAGGTAAGAGAGTATAAATATTAATATACTATCAAGGTATTAAAACACAACCTCAAAAAACCAACATGACATTTAAAAATTTTTATTAGGTAAAATCACAGAAAATAATTCTCCTACCCTTACACTATACAAAGACATTACATAGGAGTACCAAACCTGCAACTCCTTTGCACAAAAAACCTACATCTTAAAACCCTACAGCACACCTGGTCACCCTCAGCTACCAACCTATTACAGCTCAAGAGATTACCATTTCCATTACCAATTACTTGCTATGATCTTAAAGCACATCATTTCCTTTTCTCCATAAGGGGACCAAAACCACATTGTCTTCTGTGTCACCTGGTCCCCTCCAGCAAGTGACAGTTCCAATCCACTGTACATATTCATACATTCATAAACTTATTTGACACTCTACCTCCCATTCTCAAAGCACAGACCTTCTGGGTTGCATCTACAGAGCAACAATATTGACAGCAGAGTCCACACTTTAATTCACCCAGCAGTCATTAATAAGCTTTTATTTATACATAAATACAAGCTAGTGAAAATATATGCTATATTAAGCAAACAGAAATCACATTAGAGAAGAAATTGCGAATTAATTCTGAATAATTGTGATGTAATGAGAAAACAAAATTGAACCAAGTATAATTAAATGAACTATACATAGTCACAAACTATTTCCTGCAATGCACAGATTAATGATTTACATTTAAATGCTTCTTTGATCAAATTAATTCTCTTTGTGGAAAGTTCTCCTTTAATTACAGTAATTTTTGAAGATTGTTATAAATCTTTGCAAAGGTCCAAATTTGGAGGTTATGTAACAAAATAATGATTCCATACTTCAAAAATAATGTTCTGCATAATGAGAGACATATTTATCCAATAATGATGAGATGCCAATGAGAGCATATGGAGAACAATATTGCTGCAATGAGAAGTAACGGAAATGTCAATATATGTTTCAAGAAAAGAATAACACACCAGAACACCAACTTCTAGGCTTGAAATATAAACTGTTTTCATCAAACTGCCTGAAGTCTCAACTCACTTTATTCCAGTTGTATAACCAGGCAGGTATACAGGTATAGCCTGGCCTTACAGAGGAGGCGTCTCCCTGGCATTACAGTTACTCCAGTGGATATCAACAAACCAAAGTTACTACAGAGATGTGTCCTGAACAAACATGGGTGGGAAACAGCCCCAAAAAGGGCCATTGGATGCCCCCTCCCAACCGCATGCTCCTGTCACCCCTCTCATGCCAGCACCAGTGTAATTTGGGGGGCCTGGAGGCTCATAGGGGAGGGCTGAACTTCCCCAGCATGGAGAGGGGGAAGCAGAACCCCTCCTTCCGCCATCAGTGGGTATCCCATTTGCCTGACATGGCTGTGAAGCTCCAGCCCAGCAAGTGCAACCCTTATACTTCAAGACACAAACACACTAGCCATACTGAGAGTTTAGCATCGCACCTTAAATATATACACGTAAGCATAAAAGCATTGGAGTCAGCACATTAAAAAGTGAAAAAAAATCACAATGAAAGAGACAAGAGGAAACCCAAGAAAGATGCTGAGCATCAGGATGAGGTGCCACCGTGCCAGCAAAGAGTGTTCCAGGTTAAATGACTTAACAGATGTAGTGGCACATGACATGGTCTCAAGCATAGGTGCAAGAGAGAAACTGCATGGAGAGCAGGAGGTGTTAATCAACAACAATAAAAAGGGTTGCTTGGAGGTGTTGTAGGACATAGCATGAGTTAAAATACTTGTTTGGCCTTCTAGGCAGCTGCATGATAAAGATTTATTTAAAGTTTCTTGATGAAGATGAAAGAAGGAAAACCAGAGGTAACATCTAATGAAGGAGTAATGTAATCCAGAAGAGATCAAGAAGACAGCTTAAAACCACCAGACACTCTTCAGATGGGACAAAAAAGCAACTGCAGATGTGAATTACCTGTCAGAACCTAAAACTCCCCCTTCTCAGGCACCTGTTTCGTGGTACCAACACCAAATGAAAATATAGCTGAGTGTTTCTGGAAAGATTATCCTTCACCTAGCAATGCTGGAGACAGAAAGTTTCAGAAGCTCTTAAGTACCTGGGAAGGGAGGACACATACCAAAAAGGGATTGTACAGCAAAGCAGGACCAAGGACACATGACTCAGGTATGAACATAAAAAGAAAAATGAAGGCTAGGCTGCAAACTCCCTTAAAACCACCAAGAGCTGTGGCAAAGAATAAGGGAGTCTATAAATACATTAGAAGGAAAACCAGCCCTGCTAACAGAACATGAGAAAGGCTGAACATTTCAGTGCCTCATTTCACAGCAGCTAGCTAGGACCAGATAATGGGGGCATATTTAATTTGACACACAGGAATTGCAAGCACAGGTTGGATGGAGATAGGGAAGAACAGAGCAAACGCATGAGTCAGACAGGTGGTTTCAAGTCAGCAGGAACCACTAAAAATCTCCCCAGAGTGCTTGAGGAGCCCCCATCAGTCATCTTTAAACCACTAACCACTGTTATGGAGATGCTAGAGAGGCCAGGTAAGGTCTGAAAGAAATGAAGACTGAACATGACATACAGTATTACAAAGAAATCGGAAAAGTCAGAAATTACAGTGTACTTTTAATACCAAAGTTACTGGAGCACACTGCTACAGGATTTCTAATTCTGTAAATATAATGAGATTAGGAAGAAACCAAACCAAACAGCCAACAGTAACATATCAAAAAGTCATGTCAAACTAGAGTAATGTCTTTCTTGCTGTCTCTGACAGAACGGCTGTTCCAGCTGATAAGAAGGAAGTAGAGTACTACAGACGACAGCCTTTCTTTAGAAAGGCTTTTAAAACAGCCCCACTTGAGTTTTTAATGAGTGAACTACAGAAATAGTTTACATTATTACAAGAAAACAAAAAAAAAAAGAAGGGAGGGGAAAGGGTGTACAAGTGACTAAAAACCCCCAAACTCTAACCTACAGTTATCAGCACCATGATAACACTCTGTGAAAATTTATTGATTTGAGGAATCACAGCCTTTTGAGGATCAGTGAAGGATGGGAAAGTGGCTGATCCATGCTCAGCATCAAACTGGGGAGGTTGGGGCACAATGCTGGCATACTCACACAATTTAAAGAAGAGAAAAGCAGTCTGACAGAAAATCATAAATATACTGAATCCAACTACATTCCTGTAAGAGTAACAGCAGCAGGAGCTGAGACCTCAGAAATGAAAAGCAATGAGGAAGATGTGGGTTTGGCAGCAGGAATGAAGCAGCTTGGGGGTCTGAAGTCACATGTTAAGCAAGATGAATTTCTGCGGGACATAATGCGGGAGCTGTTCTGCCTTCTGCAGCAGCAGAGAGAGGTATACAGCATACTGTATTTCAGCTTGAGATTCATATTTTTTGAAAGATATGAAATAAAGAGTGTCAAGAAGGGAGTAGGAAGAACAACAGTAGCTTTCGAAAATTGTGATCTGTGGAAAAAGGTTTAAGGAGCTGGATTTGTTTACTCTGGGAAATGGAACAGAAAGAGGGTCTGATAAGAGCCTTGGAATACATACAAGCTTCTTGCAGACAGAAATTAATCAAGCATTTGCTAACAGTAGAGCAAGAACTTGATAGGCATCAAGTGGGATTTAGAGTAGACGGCATATCAACTATAATGACAGTCAAGAAAAGGTTATCTATAGCTGTGTGAAGTCATCACAGGACACTTATTTACAGACTAAAAAGCAGCAGCAAAGTTCTCTGTTTGCAACTTTATAAAGCATAAGATATTAAAATATTGCTGATTTTGCTGCCCTTTCCACTTGGGCTGGCAACTGAATTCACAAAATGCATGTATTTCCTTCTGTTTTCAGAGCACCCAGACACACAGGGTAACATTTTTATTTCCTCTTTACCTTTCATTTCTATGACTCAGTGAAATTACCTGGGTCTGTTTTGCTGTCTGGATGGGTCACTTCCCACCTCAATAAAACCCAGAGTCCCTGCCATTTTGGCTGTCCTTCCTGCATGCAAGGTTTATGAAGAGCATGACTGACCGGGTTTCCTGAAAACACCAGATCATCTTTTGGAGGTCATAACACTGAGAGCACCCCAGTGCTACCCTAATTTCTGAACAGGACAAGAAAAATCAGGCCACCATAACACATTTTGGCTCATTTTTTCCTATCCTGCTGATCCAAGTAGCTTTCCCCGTGGGCAAGTATGGACTTACCAGAGGAAGAAGGGAATTGCATTCTCTCACCAAACTCTCTGTTCAGCTCTGCAACCATGGGGTGCAGTTGCTGCTGCACCCTCCCTGCACCCAGAGTGGGGGCTGGCTGTGGCCCCCCTCACCCCCGTTGCCAAGATTCATTCACCAGCTCCAAAGGCAGGCTGATCACAGCCAGTGCTCACACCAGCTCCTGCAGACAGCTCGCATCTGGAGGAGCACACATACATAAGCTGCCAAACACGTACCTTTTGAGAGTACTGCGTGTAACTATAGAGGTGCACAATGATTAAACCTAAACCTGACAGTTCTTTCATTCATTAAGAAAATAACAACTAGTGACACCACCAAGACAAAAAAAACCCACCAAAAACCCAAAAGTAAAAGGTTTTTTTTAGGTTATTGTGTTTGAGAAACACAATAAACTGCTGCTTATTACAGACTTCAGCAATGTATCTGCTCACCAAAAACCTTTAACCCACATAAATACTGCAATTGTAGGAAGGTGAGTAGGAAATAATACACAAATAACTTAATAAATACGTATGGTGAAAAACAACAGGGAATTACAGGAGTAGGCAGATGTGAAGAGGAGGAGAAGGAAATAAAGGAACTGCTAATGGAGACTACAGCAGCATCCCACAGATGCTGCTCACCAGAGAATTGCTTAGAAACACCCTCAACTTCATCCCTTTCCTCATTTCAGTGAAAAAAAAAAATCTAGGCAAAAAAACCCACAGAAAAACACAGCAAAACTCCTTGTACTGCTGTGATTACAACCAATTGCTAAATATTTCATTCAGAAACTAAAAAGACAAGAAAGAACCTTCAATGGCACACCCTCATTTTCTGCAGAGAAATGATTTTGATTACTTGGGTTACATTTACATGAGGTTTTGACCTTTCTAAATTGTTCTGGAGCCAAATGTTCACATGGGGCTCCCCATGCATCACTCACTACTTAAAAGTTGCATTTAATGTCACAGAGGCTGAGTACGCTTCAGGCATCATATCATTAAAGTTCATATTCTTTCATATTGAGCAGAAAATAGAATCAGTTCAAAATTTAAAAAAAAAAGAAAAAAAAAGAGTTGCACGAGTTGCTGACACATGGCAGGTGTGCTGCATTATCACACTACCCTCAGGCCAGAATACTGTTAACACCTGTGAACAATATTTTCTGTTTCATACACTACCTAAATAGACTGTGCTCCAGAGCTCCCAAGCTGGTGACCTGCCTAACCTCACAGAAACAAGGGAATCAGACAGGTAAGGCACAGATCAGAGCATCAAGCCCATCTCTTCCCAGGGCTTCTGACTCCCTCCCAGCAGATATTTATCTTTCTAGTTCAGGCCATGGAAAAGCCTACTAAGTAAATCAAAAAATGAACTGTAATTTAAAACACCAATGTGACTTTTCTGATTGCCCGGACATCTTGCTAACTAGAATTCAACAACAAAATCAGTTGTTTTTTGATTTATTTTACTGAATAATGCTTGAAAAAGCCAGAAAGGACTGCTCACTGATGAATTAAACCCTTCCCAGCCTATTGTATTGTAATTTTTTTTTTCAGTGACTGGATATTTTCCCTCAATTTTTATGGTTTGGAAGGGATTAATTTTTACAGTTTTGTAGCTATTTCTTCAATCCAGCATGCTTCAGAGGTGGAAAAAAGGAAGCAGAGAAGATGAGTATTTTGCAGGCAGCTGCCTAACATCTCTTTCAGCTGGTCACAGCCATTTCCATTGTCCACTGCTGTTCCATCCCAGGAAGACACACATGAGCACTGCGGCTGCAGTCTCTGCTCCCAGCCCCATACAGGTTCACAGGCACTGCCACCCTGTAGCACACTGAGCTTCAGCAGACCACACCTTTTTCCATAAAACTCCCCAGAACTGAGCCTTTTAAGTTTTTTAAAGGGGTCATCAATCATGTCTTCGTGGAGACAGACATGTGACACAGGTCATGCGAGGCAGGGCTCTTGAGCAGTGGCTTTCCCCACAGTACCCCAGAGCAGCGCCTGCTCTCCATCACTGAGGAGCTCCAGGTGTTCCTGAATGCTGGATTAAAATAATTGGTAAAACTTCCAAAACTAAGGCAGACACAAAAGGTAGGAAAAAGTCATAGGCAGCAAGGAAAACTAACAAACAAAAAAATCAAACAGAGGAAAGACCCTCAATCTATACTAAGTCCTAGTTAAATAAAGGCAGCTCTGTGTGAGGACAGCCAGCATGCTGAGGGATGGGGACAAAAATGCTCCTACTTCATCTTCCCTTTTTTTGGTTCCCTCCTATACTAACACTAATTTTACATCCAGTTTTTCAACTTCTGAAGGCACTAAATGGGTCTGATTCAGTAAGGCTACATGGTGAGGCATCACAGTGGGTTTAATCATAACAGATTTTGTTTCTCTGAAATGGATTATTCATTTTGCCTTTAGATTTTAATATCATGGCCATTCATGTCAGTTTTGAATGTAAATCACATTCTGCAATATCAAGTAATAGACCTTCTAGTTTGAAGCACACATCAGGAAACCAGTGGCTCCCCAAACAAATTAAAATCTTATGAGTCTAAACAACCAAACCCATGGCATCAGACAGCTAGCTTTTGATACTTAAACTCTTCTGGGATCCTCAAGCTCCCCAGAGCTTTAATTACCTGCTACAGATTACAAAAATATTCTTAATTTGGCACAGCAGCCATGACACCTGTGCTCCAGGTTACAGTCTCACTGCAAAAACATTCTCCCAGCATCCTCTGAAAATACAGTTCAACATCCTCCCTGCCCCAAACTGAAACGCACACACAAGCAGTCGGCCCTAATGCCTCATAGCCACCAGCTGTTAGATAATGTGTTGGATACAAACCAAGATCTGAGGATGGTGTGGGAGCAGGGGCTTCTAGGAACGAATCGGTCAGAGTGGAAAGGCATGGATGACAAGATTTATGGTGGATCCAGGCATCTGTAGGGTGATCTCACTTCAAATCAGAGAGTAAGCGGGATTCTCTCCCAGCTTCAGTTACACTTTGGTTACGTGCTTTAGGCCCATTTTAGTTACACATTTTCAAAGCACAGGAAGCTCGCACATATGTTGTCCCAATGCATACTAGTTAAGTCCTGAGGGTCCTTTGCATGACGAGCGCTACGCAGAATTAAGAGCAAGCTTTCTGTGTCTTCATGTAACAGCCCAATAAAGACAAAACCTTTCACCATCTGTGCAGCTAAACTATGAGGATTTGCAGACCAACACCCAATACAGCCTGACAAAGAAAATAGCTATCTTTAAAGAGGCTCTAACCCTTTTTACCTATTAAACTCTCAAATGCTCTATATACAGCTACACAGTAATTACATTATACACTCCTGACCCAGTGTTATACTGGATTATGCCATCTCTGAAGATGGATGTCACCAGATCTGGCAACTCCTCCGCGATGTATATGACCTTCTTGGAGTTCAGACACATAGAAGTGACAGCAGCTCAGAGAGGACAGAAGGGTTTGAGGCAATGGGGACAGACAGGTGGCTTGAAGTGTCCCCATGAGACAGTGGTCAGAAAAAAATGGGGGAGGAGGTAAAGAATAAGAAAGTAGAAAGTTGCAGTAATGCAGCTTAATCTCAAAAACTAAGAGTAAGAGGGAATGGACACCCCCTAGCAGCAGAAAGGAAGAAAAGCTCTTTGCAGCTTTTAAATCACTGGGTTTTCAAAAACATCAGTCAGGTAAATCTAGGTTACTCAACAGGAATTAGGCATTTAAAATAATAATGAAAAAATATATTCTGCATCAAGTTGATAATTTAAAAACAGAAGTGAAGGTAATTGAGCTAGGTGCTCCTATTCCCTAACTAAGGAACAAATGACTTTACAACTTTCCCCACATACTTTTCCTTATCTCTGTTAAATGTTTGATGGTTGTTTTTAAGGCTACAAACCACTAATTTCATAGCTACTGAATAATCCAAACAATCTAACTTAATTTAAGGGAGAATCCTGCAATTCAGAAACAAAGTGAAAAACTTTGATACCAGACACAATTCAGTGTACCGAGTATCAAACTTGTCTCACGTGCTCCCCACCTAAGTGCCCAAATCAGTGAAACAAGTCCATGAACAGTAACTTTTTCTGTCCTTTCTCCTGATGCTGTGCAGGATTCAATGCAAGGCTCTCTCGGTAAGTGACAAAAGACCACGGTGCATTGTTATCTAATGACTATTTTATGCCAATTCATTTTTTTTCAGTACCCTTCACGTCACAGCACATAAAACCCAACTTAATTGCACATTATGCGGTAGTGTGGGGGGAAAAACCAAGGTAACTGGGTAACCATATCACTCCTTACTGGTAAGATTTGCCCAAGAATTCATTCATAATTTCAAAGTCTAATGTATCGAACAAATTTGATACCTTAGTGCGGAATTCAACATTCTCAGGAGCTAATAAACATTCAAATACAGAGAGTTACTCCCTAATGCATCACAAATGGTGTCTCAACAACCAAAAACTTCCTCTAGTGGCTACACCTGATGATAAACAACAGAGTAGCATTTCACCTCTCCTTCCCCTGTTCTGCTCACTCTGCAGTCTGTTTTCTGTGGGAACACAAATCTCCATGCCAATATTCACATGGCCATTACATGTGAACTAAAAAATGAATGAGGTAATCCACCCCCTCCCTGGATGTCATGAATGCCGCAGGGAAGCAGTACCCTGCAGCTGGGCTCTAACCCACCCTGCTCTGTCACCTTCATTACATGCATGCGTTTTACCACAGCTGGGGCCACAGAAACTTTGCCCCTACAAAATCAGTTTTAAAGGTTTGCAAAGAAGCAAGAAAACTACTAATCCTTCCTTCAACTCCAGAACAGTATTAATTATCTCTACAGCAGCAGCACCAGTATTTTGGAGCAACAGCCATACAAGTATGCCAAAAGCACCACTGACAAACCAAGCACATCAGCTATGTGCTGGACCTTAATTAGGGGCCTCATCTTGTATACTGACATCAATGTTCCACGCTTCCCTTCCCAGCTCCCCTTGTCTAAACTCCACCTTGCACATATTTATGTCACCCGTTACCAAAATCCCACAATGCTGAAGTTTCCAGTTCCCCAAAGGTCATTTATTCCACTGATTCCCTAGCCTTACTGTTTAGGAAAATTTTCCCAAATGTCTGACCTAATTCTTCCTACTTGAAATGTAGGCACACTCCTCCTCACCCTGACAACAGTGGATGTGTAACACGGCTCTGCAGCTTGCAGACGGCTGCTGTTCGTCCCTCAGACCACTCTCTGCCTCTTCTGGCAAGTCCTATTTTTAGTCCTCTCTCAGCCTCTTTTTTTCTCTCTTCTATTCTTTCCCATCAGTCCACCTCTTTTCCAAGCACTAGCGTCCAAACCCTACTTTCAGTTGAAGATTGACCGTACTTACTTGTTCTGAACAGCTTGCAAGGATGGCTTTATGCTTGAAAACAATACTTCTCTTGGTATTTCCTGCTAGCAAAGGGTTCGATATTTACACCATATTATGACAATTATCAGTTTAGTTTTAACCTTTGATCAATTCAAAATCCCAGGGTTTTCTCCAAACTCCTGCCTAAAGATCTCCCAAGTGGAAGATAACCATCTTAACTACATTATATTCAACAAAAAGAAAAAAAAAAAAACAAAAACCAAAACAACACAACATTTACTAGGTAAATATTATTTGATTTTTTTTTTCATTTTATACCTAAAAAGTCTCTCTGTTGTGCTGGGTATCACTCAAAAAAGTAAAGTATTTATTACTGTACTAGATCTAGTTTCAGTGACAGAGTGCACATGATTTTTATAAAAGAACAACTGCAGCTCCCTGGATTCAAAGTACATTCACACCATGATACTTTCTCATTTATTAAAATACTAGGGAGTACCAACTGGAAACATTTCCAATTTCACCTGTAGCTTCCATCCACTGCTGACTCACACACTCCACCTCCTTGACAGGTCTTCGGAGCATGACCAAATCGGCTAGGCTGACCCCCCAGCATGTTTGCTGTAGTGGTTGCACAGAAGCAGAGGACATCTTCCAAAAAACACAGGAACTCAACATTCTTGCCTGCTTTCAAGAGCCACAGGGCCATTAAGGTGACCTGAGTGGCGGTACTGGCAGTGTCGTAACTTATTAATAAATTGAGAGCAAGCTCCCATCTGCTAGGAAAGAAAAGTCTAGTCTACCTCCTTTTATGGTCCCTAGCTGAGTCAAGCACATTAAAATATGTATTACTTCTGTCTACCTGTCACTTCTTGTAATATGCTTAGGTGAACCCATGGCTGCAAGCCAGAGCCCAAACTGTTTCAACACAAGAAATGCTTTTGGGGAAAAGTCATTTGCAACAGGACTGTCAGGTTCCTCTCGGTATGCTGGAAAATGTTTGCCTCTACCCCTACAGAACCAAAAGTTAAATGGTGAGGAAAGACTGCAATTTCAGGTTAAGCTGGGAATCATAATACATTCCTGAAATGAACTACATGCTCTGCCTCACCAATGAAAAAACCAGAAGACTGATTGAGGCTGATTCCTTTAACATGTATTTTAAGAACAATTTTGATATTGGTTTCTCAAGAGGGAACAAAACCCCAGCCTACATTACACCACTGAGGAGAAGATTGTTTCTTCCTACCTTTGGTACCAACGCTAAATGTGCCATTGGGACACAGAGCCATTAAAAGGGCTGACAGGCCAATGTAAGATACTGCTTCATTCCGACCAGTTGCTAGACAATGGCTGGCATTGAGACAACTGGAAACTTGCAGAGAAGCTAGTTCAAGCTGGCTTGAGTGGATGCAAGTGTGGACTTGGATACTTAGGAGTTCTTGGGAAGAAAAGCAGCTCGCATTATTTCAGGGTGGGGTTCTGAGACTTTCTTTTTTGTCTAATCCATTAGTACTAAATAAGACCAGAAACATGGCAGGGTCATTTATGCCCAGCACTGTATCTAAGCCTCAGCTGAAATTAATGTGTTTTCCAAGCTGGGGGGGACAAGGGAAGAATCGACTGGGGAAAAAAAAAACTCAACCAAAACCACCCAAAAACCCCAGGGATTTCTCCTCGTGCTCACACACAAGCATACAATCAAGGGCACAAATTCCAAAACACACTTATTTGAGGTTCTTCCCTGTTTCACCCCATTTATAATCTTTTATAGTCTTGTAAAAGCATGCTGCCTCCAAAAAGATGATGGTTCTTTTTATTTCTTTACTTCATCTGCAGTTCATCTGGCATAACCTTAAGTAAAACAGGTTCAAGTATGCAGTTTTACCATCCCTAAAGTGAGCTCTATTTTATTAGGGCTTTTTTCTTTTTCCCTCTCCCTCCGCTCTCACTGCAGAGGAGAGGAAATGCCTGCTGTGAATTCTTGTCCAGCATTTTAAATACCACATGAAGCGCTTTCTTTCCAATGCGAAACAGCTTCCCTTGGACCGGAAGCTCTCCAAGAACAAGAGGTGTAAACACCTCTGTCCCTCCCCAGCAAGTGGGAAGCAGCTGGGCCAGAGAGGGAGCCCATGGGCCCTACATGCCTCAGCACCCACCCAGCATCCACGTTCATGCCAGCAAGGGCAGAAAACACCACTGGCAGACAACCAGCTGCTTCACTCGACCACCCAGCTCCAGTTGTAACCAAAACTGGCAAGCACCCAAAAGCTTTTACATATGAAGATCATTCAGTTATTTTTCAAGCAGCTAACCATACTACCCTATACCTCACAGCCATACATTCATTATGGAATTAAGCGCAGAAAGGCTAAGTTATTACCTTTTTGCAACAACCTTGGTGTTGTAACACCCAGAAGTCTCATAGGAGACAGTTTTGTAGCTTGTTAAAATATATTTTTGTGTTCTACAAAGTTTCATTGTCAAGAAAGATCATATACAGCTATAAATCTAGGAAATGTATTATAAATAATGCCACAGGTACAAATCAGCTTCACTGTAATAGAGAAGACGATTCTCTTAGTTTATTCCTACAATGCTCAGGCTGCAGCAGTCAGTAAGGTGTAGCAGATCCATCACTGCAGCTGAATAAAAGGCCATTTTAAAATTCGCATACAGCAGGGAAAAATCCAAACTTCTCTATATAGGCTGTTATCCTTCAATATAAGAATAAAGACACCAATTCAATATTGCACAACTGTTTTAAACATCCCTCATAACAAAAAGGTTGGACTTTTGGTTTAGGTTTTGTGGGCTGGTTGGATTTTTTTCATTGCCTTTGGATGCATTGGGGATTTGTTTCTTGGGTGTTTGTTGGGGTTTTTTTGGCAGGGGGACAGGGAACGTCCTTTTATTTTTTGGGCTTTTTTCAAAAGATGGCTCATGTTATCATTCTTTGGTCTCTCTCAGGATGATCTCTGATTACTGTAGCAAATTAGAAAGCAGATTCGTTAAGTCATGTATGTACCTAGCAACCTTAAGTCTGGCACACATCCCTTACAACTCCTCCTCATTCAAACAAAATTTAAATAGTAAAAAACCTGTGCCATAGAAGAAAAAAACCCTCTCTTTTGCTGTTTTTCATAACAGACTGAATGTACTTGAATTAAAAAATCTGAACTCATTTCCTCAAAAAATTATAGAAAGGGAAGACTGATACAGGCTTAACACTGTGTTGGCTGTACCATTACGAACTTCGGCAGTGTCACCTGACCTGCGCAACAGGATTTATAGGCACCCTGAGCAGATCCTGGACTATTTCCCAATTTGTCACTTTTAAAGGCAAAAGGATCTGGAATTTTCCTTCAAACTACCACTGAGGGTCTGCAACACAAGGTACAGTATGCTTACAAACCCTACCATACCATGGTATGGGTTTTCTAACTTGTTCTAATTCACATGTCTTGGTAGGCACAAGCAGTGTGCTGTCTGGGACCAGAGCAAAGCCAGTGAAAAGCATGTAGATGTCACGGCTTCAGCCCAAACATTTCACTGTATGGATCTCCTTCTCTCAGGCCAATGCCACTCACCTAATGTGGACATGGGTGCAAGCTTCTCTCCTGGTTTATATTTATCCCTGGACCAGGTGCTGTTTTCCAACAGTGAACACAAGTTCACCTGTGCTCAGGACTCTAAAACTACAGAAGGAATTTTTCCCCAACTCTACACATACCTCTTCATGTGTGCGAGACATTAAAATGATGCAAACTGGGTTCACTTGCCAAGAAACAAAGGCCTGGAGTATCTGAATATTCAAAGCCAGCATATGTCTGGCCTTACACTTACATTCTACATGTACCTTGCCTCCCTGAAGCCTACAGCACAGTGGTCATTAACATTCACCCCTCCTGCTAAGACTTTCCCTAATCCCTGACTTCTCAGACTATAATTAAACTTTCCAGCTGTCACACTCAAGAGATGACACCAATACCCAGCATTTATTTCTAAGTAGTCCCTAAAAAGTTCTTTTTCCAATTTCCAAGACCATGGGCTAGGACTAAAACCTTTTATACTTACAGGTTTTAAGACTACAAACCTTCCGTTCACTTATAAATTGTAGCATCTTTCACTAGGGAAATTAAATGGCCAAGTAGTATTATCTTAATAATTAAAGTAATGCATCTTTATAGTGCCAGTAGGTGGAATGCAAAGAGCTCAAAAACTGATGGATAAACATGTATGTGCTTACATGTTTTGTACGGAAAATATACTAGAAAGAGCTGTGAATAGGAACTCTGCGACAAAAGAATTAAGATTTGGAAAGACCACCTGAACAGAAGTAATGAAAGGCCTAATATTCTAGATTGCAACAGTAAATTTGGGTTAGCACTTCAATCTTGAAAAATGTGTTTCTCACATTCATGTAAATGATTATTTGAACAGCAGAACTGGCTGGCAACATTTTCGTCTGGTGCTATTCTTGCAGTATTCAAGAGGACTTGATATTTTATGAGAAAATTACTGGCTTCACAGTTGAAAAAGGAAGGGAGAAGATGTCTGAAGCAAATGCTGTATTTTTTGGTGACATGATATAACAAGACACTGATGCAGCAGAACAAAGCAGGTTGGGGCAATGTGCACACACAGCCTGGGCTTCAGGAGACCCATCATCCACAAGCCCTTCAGATCCAGGGCAAGACAATCCCACCAGACAGACAAAAAAACCTGTTACTTTTGTGAGCCTCAAATGTCTTGGGCATCTGCTGAGTCCACAAAGCTCCCCTAACCCAAACCTGAAGGCTGGAGAACCACACACAGCATCCTCAATCCCAGAGCTCTGCAACTCCGTGCACCACAAATCAGGAACCTACATCTCCAGTTGCTATCTGTAGGGCAACATCTGCTTGACTGCTGAAGCACTATCACTGCAACCAGGACCCGTTCATAATACAGCTAGCAAGCGCTGACTGGCAATCCTGACAACCTACAGCCACCATGTCACCTGCTGATGAAGACGCAGGGATACCCAGGATCAGCAACCTCGGTGTCTCCCTCAACATGTTTAGGAGTCACAGCATGCTTTGGCTTTGTATTTTTGCTCACACGGCAGAGAAAAATTGAGTGCTTAGATCCAGCCTTCATATTTCTGAAACTGTGGGCTGGTTTCACAGGGGATGGAGGCTGCAGCCTTGCTGGAAATTATGTGCTTTTTAAAAAAAAGTGAGGGCACCTTCAGAAAAGGAAGGCATTGGTTTTCAGTGTTATCCCAGTGGTTGAGGTTAACAATGTAACAGTAAGGTTTGAATGTATTTCAATAACTGTGTAGGATTTATCGGCTACCGTAAGGCTACTTTTGTAGGCTACGAGGAGATTAATCATTCAAGTTTTGTCAAGTCTAAAAGCTTCACTGCTCAGCAAAGAGATCATGGCAGACAGGTGCAGAAATTCAAAGCTTGGACAACTATGGCTTGTTCCTAGCAGCAAGGCAAGAAAGATCGACATTTTAAGCGAAAATGAATATACTTTCAGCTCACTCTTAACTATGGGTGAAAATTCTCTCCCTCCTTACATTAAACATATCATTTTAATTGAGAATTTTGAAGAGTGCACAAAACACTCAAGTTTCAAATACGTATGTGTTGAGAGGTTAGGAGAATATGAAAACAGTGTTTCATTGAAACCCGTTTGTCATTTTTAATATCAGGATAATTTTAGAAGAGGTGTGACTGATGCAATTTAAATTTTCACCTGACAAACTGAATTATTCATCTTCACAGTGCCTACAACAAAAGACCAAGCGGAGCAGTCAGTCAGTCAGTCAGTCACCAGCCTGAGGAGCTACTACAGAACATCCTTGAGAAGGGGAAGCTGTGTCTTGCAGCTCCCTGGGGTGAAGTCCTGCTCCTTGTAGGCCCTACAGCCAGGAGGGCCCAGGACCTTGTCCTTGTCCTCACTGCTACCTCCTACCTTTGATTTTCCGAAACAAGAGAGGACCTTGGGCAGCCCCACTGATAAGAAATGCTGTGGTTTGCAAGGAAGGTGACAGGGAAACGAAGTTGAGTGCTTTATTTGCACCTGGAAAGAGCAGTTTATTCTGTACTTGTGGCGCTCACAGGGAGGGCTAAGGAGCCTGAGGAGCATTTTACCTATAACTGAATTAAAGCCTTACCTACTGCGAGTCACTATTTCATTTGCCTATGGAAGGCAATAAATATTCCAAGCTCACACTAAGTTTTCAAGGAGTTCCCTTTTTCTAACAGAGAGCACTTGTCATGATGCCTTCTCACCCCAGTTCTGAAAGATACCATGTGTTTTACAAAACTGTTATCTTAAGCAATGCTATATATTACTCTTACATACTAATTTTGAATCTCTCTAATATCAGTGACCAATAGTTCCCTTATTACATGTCTAACCAGAGTTCAAAAATTTCCACAGAGTAACTTAAAATGGGGTTTCCATATATCACAATTTCAGAATAAGAGGTTAAATTACAGTAGGTTATCCAAAGTCTTAAAATGAAGGCCAAAAGCAGGAGTCCTTGCCTGGAAATCTAAAGATCTTGGGCTTAAACATGCCTCTAGTCAGAGTGAATTCTGCTCCGCTCACATCTCCAACTAGCATGTTTTCAAGTAGGAAATAATTCCATTCATTATATAAACTCTTATTCAGACTCCTGTTAATGTTTGTGCAATCCCTTCTGAATTTCTGGACAGTTTCTTTCAGGCTCAGGAGCCAACATTTAATTAAGAAATATTTAACCACTAGTATTTTTTAAACAATGTCACATATGCAGAAATAATTGCCTATCACATCCACTTTACAAAATGAAAATACAGCCAGTGGAAACCAGATACAAAACACTTGCCTTCAGCTAAACTAGTTTTGTTTAGAAAATGAACAGTCAATGTATTTCCTTGGCTGAGACCTTGATCTCTTTGCCAAGTCCCATCCTGCAGAGATTTTTCTTACAACATTCCAGGCACAGAAGACACTATCAAGGAAGCACACTCGTAGTTCTGCAGGTTAGGAACAGTGATAACCTTGGTATGCCTTTACAGAAATGCTTTGCTACCTTTCTTTTAAGTGCATAATGCAGTAGGTAGTTAATGTATCTATTTTAGCTTGGAAGCTGGACAACGATGGATATCTCCTTATGACAATTAGTAACTTTATCACATGATGGTTTGTTGCTGCATCTTCTATTGCATGCCAGCACTGTTTTTACTCAGGAAAAAAAAAAGCACAGCAAGATTTCTTATAAATCTGTGGAGATATCAAACACTTGTATTGATTTCTACAAAGTGGTTAAAAGAAGGAGGCATAACTACAGTGACAGCATTCTTCAAAGCAACATCACAGAATCAGAAGGTCATGAGAGGGCATCTTTTTTCATACCAGCTATTTTGCTTTCAGATAGAAGAAACAATGGCAAGAGTTAGAAAGGAGCATTTCAGGTGATGGAAAATACAGGACACAGGGAAACAGGAAAATAAAGTGCAATTACCACACTGCTCCTGGGATGAGGCGAGGTGATTCAGAACAAGGAATGGGGAAAACACAATGAGCATGTCTGCATAGTAGATTGGTAAAAACAAAATTGGAGCCAAAGAGGGAGGTAGCCAGGTAAAGAGTTTAATACAGACATTCCTGTTACAGAAGCTGCTGATATCCTTCTGGTCAGTGTAACCATCTTGCCTTCATGGCCGACCCCAAAACCATGCAATTTGCCCTATACTGCCAAGAGACATTTTATGGCTGTTCCTAAAGAATAGCAGTGGGAAGCTGGTAAAAATTTAAAAAGAAGGAACTTTTTATTCTTCAGCTCTGCATCCCTAATTCCACCATTGTCCCCTCAGGCTGAGAAAAGGACTGGCTTTACTGCACCGCATTACCATGTTGGCAGAGATGCTGCACAGTACAATATTCATGGTTTATATATGACACAAGTGTAAGAAAAACAGTTTGAGGCTCACAAAATGAAGTACAAGTCAAGAAATCTGAGTCACAGAACTAGCAGATGAGGATAAAACATTTCCAAACTTTAAGTGTGAAATTCTGGGTGGTTTGGCTTCACAAGAACTGTGGTCAATAGGTAACACCAGAAATAACAACCTCGACACCAACACTTAGAAGAATAAGGTCGTCTTTTCAAGTAAGTTCAGTTTAGTTTAGTTTTCAAGTAACTTAGTTGTATCAGTATTTCACCATCACAGTAATTGCCTGGGGTATTTAGTTATGTGCAAATAAAAGTAGGTAACATTGTTTATGCAGACAGAAAGCCTAGCTGAATATATTTAAATATATTGATGAAGGTAATGGGTGCTGTCTTTTCTCCCTGCCTTGGCCAACCAGTGAGGGCGTAAGCAGTCTGTTGGCTCTGCTTCTCCAACCCATTACAGGCCTGAAGAGATTCCCAAGATCAGAATAAACTAAGACAAATCAGCTATTCTCTAACACTTGAGAGTGTCCTTAAATCGGGTGACATGAGAAATGCTTGTGAGTCATTTTCACTTTTTCCAAATATCTACTATAGTCCATGAATAGATGATTATAATCTACAAATATGACTAATGGCATTGACAGCAGGATGGAACACAGAATGCAAAGAAGTGTCAATACCATATCTAAACTGGCATAGAGCCTTGTCCACAACCTCTGTTTGCTGCACTTAGCACGCTACCCCTGCAAGTAACTGATGAAACCCCGACAGAGTGCTGGCACAGTATTAAAGGATCTGCCTAATTGCCATGCCTCAAATTCCAGCTGTAAGCCTGCTAAGAGAAAGTCTGCAAAACTCTTTAATAAATCATAGAAATCAGAGATGGAAATTAGGTCATGTCACCCACGCCTCCTATCCGCACCGTGAGTTTGTTACCCATACAGTGCTGCTGAGTGCTCTGTCTCGACAACTCCTAAATGATTCAAATGCTGCAATTTCTCTCAATTCCTGAGGCAGGCTGTTACACAGCCCAGTGAACCTCACCATCCATACGCTTTTCAGTGACCAGCTTCATGCACTCCACACCAGTTTTGCCTCAGTCCCATTTTGTTCCATTCCTATTTTCATCTCACTCCAATTCCCTCCAAATCTGCTCCTGATGCTACTTTAACCACCATTCGGCAAAAATTGTTGCTCAGGAAACGTTCTTCTGCCTCTCCTGTAATACCACTGTAGTGTGCTGCTATTTTTAGGAGAAAAAAGGAGGTGGTAAGGGAATGAAAGGCTGCCAGCTCCAGCTGTACAAGAATAATGCTCCAGTACGTGGAAACTACATTACAGTGTTTCTCTTTAAGCACATATAATTGACTAAAAACTTAGAGTCTTCTGGAATGATCCAAATGGGAGAGACAGAATAAATGGAAAAGACAAATTCCAAGGTTAAAAAAACCCCCTTGTCATCTCACTTCACATTTCAACTCCACAGCTGGCCTTCTCCTTCCAGAGCTATTCTTGAGATTTCACAACTGGACTTGCCTAGTGAGATATGTGGTTAAAGCAGTCATGTACTACCATTATTCTAGAATCACAGAATAGTTTGGGTTGGAAGGGACCTTAAAGATCTAGTTCCAATTCCTCTGCCAGGAGCAAGGACACCCTCCACTAAACCAGGTTGCTCAAAACCCTATTCAACATGACCTTGAACACCTGGCTCTGGACAACATTCTTAGGCTCACGGTGAGATTCTTGGCATGTCCTGAGCAGGGCCTGGAGTTGGACTGAATGATCCGGATGGGTCCCTTTCAACTGAGTATGTTCTATGACTCTATGTCTTCCAGGGATGGGGCATCCACAACTTCTCTGGGCAACCTGTTCCAGTGTCTCACCACCTTCACAGTATAGAATTTCTTGAATCTAAACCTGTCCTCTTTCAATTTATTCTCCCATGTCCTATCACTACATGCCTATGTAAAATGTCTCTCCATCTCTTCCTGGAAGGCTGCAATGACATCTCCCCAGAGCCTTCTCTTCTTCAGGCTGAACAACCCGAATTCTTTCAGCCTGTCTTCAAAAAAGTACTTCAGACCTCTGATCATATTTGTGGCCCTCCTTTAGACCTGCTCCAACATGTCTACACCTTTCCTGTGCTGGGAATCCCACAACTGGACACAATACTCCAGGTGGGGTCTCACAAGAGTGGAGTAGAGAGGCAGAGCCACCTCACTCAACCTGCTGGCCATGCTGTTTTTGACACAGCCTGAGACGCGATTGGCTTTCTAGGCTGCAAGCATGCACTGCTAAATCATGTTGAGCTTCTCATCTACAAACACCCCCAAGTCCTCCTCCTCAGGGCTGCTCTCAATCCATCTCTCAGCCTGTGCTTAAATTGTCCTGACCCATGTACAGGACCTTGCACTTGGCCTTGTTGAACCCCATGAGGTTCACACAGGCCCACCCCTAAGTCTGTCAACTGCACTAAACAGCTTGCCATTGTCAGCAGACTGTGTGGTGTGGTTCATTATAAAATGATCAGTTAAGAAACCCACTTACAACAAGAGGCCACAATGTCTTGGCCCAGCCCCTCAAGTGGAAGTGAGACCTGTGTTTTACACCTGCGTCGAGACAAGATGATGTGCTGACCTCCAAAAAGGCAGCTGCCCATCACTTCCCAACCTCCCTAGCAGTGTTTGTGCCAGATGCCCCACACAAAGGACTCTCTGCAACCAGTGCCTGAACTATCAAGACCATCTGGCCAAACTAAAAAGATACTGCTTTCTTGAGTGCACACTTTTATACACCAACAACTATCTTTACTTTTATCAAACCTCCTATTTGCTGATATGAAAAGTTAAGAACCACTACTAGGAATAAACCAGAGGCACTAGATTTCTTGATACAAATAATTTCCACAGGCAAGTGTCAATGTTTCTCTCTGTGGAGATGCATATGTCCATGTACTGACTCCAGTGCATCTGTGGGGCACCCTCGTCAATTACACTGTGCTGGGGAGCACAGGGGCTAAGCGTTGCCTGCCCCAACACTTGCTCTGCAACAGCTGTAATTTAATTGAAAGAAAATAGTGATAAATTCAGTGGACCTGGTGAAGTAATCATCTCCAGGGTTCTCAAGAAGATTACAGCTTCCGGACCTAAGCTACAATTTGGTTGGGTCAGATTTTGATACCTCTACTTAAACTGAACCGAGTCTTACTTCACAGACAGGCTTACTGATTTTCATGGGAAGACTGGCAGATTAAGACACTCCCCAATGTGAGTCAGGGTGCAAGAACAGGTCTCAGCATAAACATATGTTTCCCAGGTCTGGAAGAGTTGGGATTTTTTTTTCTTTCTTCTGTTTTTCACAGTCTGTTTACATTTGCTGGCTGATTAAACAAGATTTTATTTGCAGCCAGTGCATCCCAGGAAACAGGAGGTGTTACATGTAATTGCCCTCAGATTCATAAGGAGTAAACAAGGTAGCCTCCACCACCAGGGAGTCCTCCTGCTCCACTGCTACCAGCAGTGTCATGTTCCCTGGCTGCCATGAACAGTGTCACCTTCTGCCACCAGGGAAAGGGCTGCCAGTGCTCCCTAGCACGTGGCTGCCTCCAAGGATTTACTCATCTCCGCTAGGGAGGTGGAGAGTGCTGAGGCTGAGCCACTACAAGGGGTGAAGTTCTGAGGAAGAGGAAGATGAAGGAATAATCCCAAATGTAGAGGAGGAGAAGCAAGGCAGGTGCTCAGTCACTTTCCTAAGTAACAGGAATAATGGATGAGGCCAGAGGCTGCTGTCTCAGCAGGGACTCTGCCAAGGAGCCCAGAGAAAGGGGCACCCAGCCAGTGATCACAGCCAGAGAAAGGGGGTATGTAGTGGGAGTGATAGGCAAGAGCCTGACTGGAGGGGTAGGACACAACTAAAGAGTGGAGCAAAACCACAGATGTAAGTGTGCAGCTTGTGACATGGGCCGGGACTGGTGTTTTCCCCACCTCTCTCCCATGAACATCCCACTGTTCATCAACAGGGCTCCAATCAAGAGCTCACCCGGGTCAGCTGTTGCCTCAAATTATCCCTCCACTTGCTACCTGCAGCCCATTTGGGAACAAAACCCAACCCGTTTTAGGAAAAAGGCTGCAGTAAAAGCCAAACAGTAGAACGCTGTACCTTGGTAGTCTCAATTTTAAAGTAGCCCAAAACTAGAAACATCAACCCATCTCTATTCCACACAAGAGATTTCTTCTTCCAACTCTCACTCATTAGAGCAGTGCTATGACTACTTCCTTCTGTCACATTTGCCAATAAACATCTGTTTCATACAAATTCATGCACGTGAGCAGGTATCCAAAATTGTATCCTGCTTTTTCCTCTTCACATTCTCTCCCCCTTCCTGAAAATATTTCTTTATATTCACATATGCTTTCCATTTATTCTAGCCCTTTACCCCCAACACATGTTCTGAGTGCCCAGTTTCCACATTCTTCTTTAGGCCTCTAAACTGAAAGACTTTTCTCAGCAGGATCAAACATCTGGTGGGTGATCCTCATGCAGACTTCAGTACTTCTTTTGTTTCTCAGCTTGCCAACAGATCAGTTTCGATAGGTAGTGAAGCCACTGAAAAGGATTCTCTGTCTGTGGCACACAAAGTATTCCCAAGATCAATAAAGGGTAAAAAATTGAAGAGATCTATGTAAAAAGGTTTACCCACTCTTTTTTTTTTTTTTTTACTTCTATGTACTTTTTTAAGCTTTCACTTATGTATTACTCTTTTGTATACTGCACCCCATAGGACGCAAATAGATTATAATAATTTTCTATTTGCTTTTACCCACTTTATTCAAGAACAGACAGCCCTGCTGATACAAAGACCAAGTAAAAAGTAAAGATTTAATTTTCCTCCAGAGACAAAAAGCTGACAATTACTCAAATTGCATTATATCAATTACTCAGAAACGGTGCAGGAGATACTGATTTTGTCATCTATACAGCACATTGTCTCAGATTAACTCAGTTGTCCCAAATACTGACCCATTTCTGCTTTTCCACAGACACTTAGTCCTCAGCAATCCTCCAGAGCTTTCTCTGCACCATTGCTTATGGTGACGATGATTAAGAATGGCACAGGCGGGAGCAAAGGACCTGTACATTTTCTCTTACTGAAGCCAAGATAAGTGCTTATGCTCTTTTTCTCCACCACCTGGAATGTTCATTTTAAGAAACTGAGATCTTTCCAAAGAAAACAAGCATTTCTCTTCAGGTCTTGTTAGCTAGCTAACGTGAGAGGAAGTGCTGTGTGTCCATATATACATTTAGACTTGGAGCATTCCCCAGCCATTATGAATGGCTAAAACTGAAAACTGAAAGTTTAGAGAAATATACCACTAGTAAAAAAAATAGTTAATCTATTGTTCTTTCTGTGGTTCAACCCTTTTAAAGACTTTCTTTATAGTACTGCCTCAAACTGCTTAGTGATGCTTATTTAAGTATAGTTCTGGGTTACACATATACTCAAACTTTTGCACTAAATAAAAACAATTCATCACAATTCTTCAGAATAAACACATTTTCAGCCTAATTTTCAGCTTAGTTAACAAGTCATATTTTTCAGTTATATGCATGCATTATATTCACTTAAGAGAGAAATTTTGTTTGAACAAAACACTTTGAAACACTGCACTCATATAACATTCAAACACTGCAGTCGTATTTCCTGTAAAAATGTGGTATGTGTGATGCTAAACCACAATATCATAAGGTCATGCCACACACCCTGAAAAAACACAATGCTGCAGACTCACAACAGCCCCTCTGCATGGACCGACCCTTCATTTTCAAAGACAAACATATTGAACATGCATTAAACATACAGAGATTCCCACACAAGGATGTATTTTGATGTGGACAAGCCACATAGTTTTAATAGTTTTGCAGTGAAAATGCTGTAGCTCAAGAAATAAAGCAGATGCTTCATCTCCTGAGAGACAAGTAGTCTTTTATAACTGCTTATAAATGGTTTGGCGTTTTCCCTCAGAAAACAAGCAGTCATTTACTGGTACATGAGATTTCCATGAAGCAAGTCGGAATGTCACCCACCGTGAATAACACATTTAATACGTTTCAAGAACTTTCTGTCAACTCAAGATCATGCCTGAAATACAAAGAAGTGACATTTTACATATTTTAAGAAAACAACCTTGCATAACCCCCATGGAATTCACAACCATGCATCAAACAACAAATCTAACAAACATAGGTGCAACCACACTGCTGTGGGGACAAACCTACTATCAGTACCCAGATTATCTATAAACCCCTCCCCAGACTTTAAAGTCAAACCTGTGAACAGTAATTCTTTCTCATAAAAGACTAAATATTCAGCAAGTTTCCACTACAGAAAAGAAAAGATTTCACCCTGTTTCACTGAAAAATTACATAAGTTGTACCTTCACCTTCACTTGCTCCTTCTCGGAAGAGAGAACAAAACCCCAATCCAAACCAGACCTCTCCAGTTTTGGTGCAGCTCTCCAGCAAGCAGACACAGCCCTACCCAGTGAGGTGCCGCCAAGGCAGAGGCGCAGGGGGAGGCTGGCGATGGGTGCCACACCCTGCGCCCCCCCTCCCCCGCTCTTCCTCTTCAAGGCTAAACCTGCCCACCGCAGCAGCGGGCTCCCATGGGACGAGCTCCTGATGCGCACCCGAGCAGCAACTCGGTCATACGGGGCAGCCTATGGGGAGAAAAGGCCGGCAGCTGCACCCCTGGCGGAAGCGTGCGACTGTGGGCAATTAGGCTGGGAGCGGCACAGGCTATAGTGGTCTGATTAAATAAAACCAGTGTATTTTTAATGCTTCCCGATGTCTTTCATGTTCTCTGCTGCAGCAACCACGTCTGCAGCAAGTCAGCGGCTCAAGGAGCCCTCCTGTTCATGCGGTACTGTAAGGAATAAACTTCCAGTGGCTCTTACTCGAATGCGGTGCTCTCGGGCTCTCTTCTCCTCCCCTTATTGCCATGCAGGTCTCATTCTCACATTAGAGCTGAAACTTTCCAACCCAAGGAGACCAGCACAGCAGTATTTGCCTATACTCTATTATGCATGTACATACACAGAGGTGCAGCAAGACCAGTGAATTTAATCACATCAGAAATGCAGTACGATGGTCTTAACCTTTTAATACTCTATCAAAGGACTCTTCTGATAGATTTAGAGAAAAAGCATACATCCGATTGCATCTGACCTTTACAGATCAAAGCCTTAACTATTTTGTTTATATTCTTATTTTCTATATTTAGTTATACTTGCTTTCTTTATGGAGAGAGCTTTCTGTGGAGAGATACAAGTGCTGACAACATTAAAAGTAAAATGAAAAAGGTATCGCTCAGCTCGCCAGCCTGTAAAAGGATGGATGCACATGGGACACACCTAACCCAGAGCTTTTTTTTTTTTTTTTGGCAAGCGGGCCTCTGACTTGCAATCATTTTGACAAAAAAGACCTCAAATGTAGGTAATTTCCCTTCAACTTACAGGCAACATGCACGTTCAGTGGAGAAAATACTTTCCACCTCTGTCTCAAACACGGGAACATGCTGGAGAACAACGGTGAGAGTGATAATATCCTTTACCCAGCACCTTCCTCCTCCAGCCCAGCCCCAAGAGAAATTAAACTGAGACAGCACAAGGCCAGACAGGGATGCTTTGCTACTGCGATCACCATAGGAGTGCGAGTTTTTAAGCTTCCCGGTATATGTGATAAAGTTTCACCTTTGAAAGAAAGATGGAACTACCGAACAAGACAAAATGCTATTCTACCAACCCGCCCCAGCCCCTCTCCGGCCGCCCAAGGGCGAGGGGCCGCATCCGGCATGCCGGCGCACGGACGGACCCGCTCAGCTGGTCGCATCCGCGGCTTCCCTTTTCCCACAGACCTGCCGGAGCACCGACCCTTCCACGCCGCGCTCTGCGGAGCCTGGCGCGGGGATGAGGATGAGGAGTGCGGGGGTGCAGCGCTCGGGGCTCGCTCCGACGCACCTGGAGCCGGCGCCGGTCCCGTCGGGCAGGGACGCGCGATTCCCGGAGTGGAGCGGAGCGGGACAGCCCCGGCCCGGCGGGGCCCCTCGCTGCCGGCCAGGAAGGGGCCGGCGCCGCGCTGCCACTGCAGCGGTCCGGGGCTGCGATGTGCTCCGTGCATAACCACACCCACCGCATTGCAGAAGCCACGGCCGGGGCCGGGGAGGGGGNCACACACCGCCCCCCAGCTCAAAAATGGCTCCTATGAATGATGTTTGTATATATATTTTTATATATTACGCATACATATATATATAAAAATAAATACGTATATATTAAATAGGAGGGGGATGCAATCTGCCCCCGTCCCCCGGGCATACCCTCCGCTTCCCGCGGCGGGGAGGACCCCGCGGGGGTACCTTGTCTGCGGCGCGGAGCTGAGCGGAGCGCAGGGCGCGGGGAGCGGGGCTGGTCCCGCCGCGGCGGCGGCCACGCGTCAGCAGCGGCAGCGCCGCNCCGGCCCGGCGGGGCCCCTCGCTGCCGGCCAGGAAGGGGCCGGCGCCGCGCTGCCACTGCAGCGGTCCGGGGCTGCGATGTGCTCCGTGCATAACCACACCCACCGCATTGCAGAAGCCACGGCCGGGGCCGGGGAGGGGGGTTAAGCCCCCCCCGCCACCGCCAGCAGCGGAGCCCCGGCCGGGCCCCCGCACCGCCCAGGTGTTGTGCCCCCCAGGTGAGCGGGGCGGCGGGGCGCCGGGGGGGCTCAGGGTGCGCTCTACCACGCCACACACCCCCACGCTCTGCCGCCTACAGAAGTTTCCCACGGAAACGCGTATCGGCNGGGGGAGAAAAGGAGGGGGGGGGGAAATTGGAATAAAAAAGCGTACGCCGCGGAGAACGGCAAAAGCTGGATGCTGGAAGGTCTGTGGAGCCAGGCCCCCCGCCTGCCCCACTCCCCGGGCCGCCGGGGGCTGCTCCCCAGGCACACGGCAGGGAATCCCCCCTACTCTTCCCGCCCGGCACAGGCATTCCCACCTGCGTCCGGAGAGAGCCGGCCGGTTTTTGGCTCAGCTAAATGGATCCGTCTGTTTACAGAGATGAGTTTTGCTGCTGCAATTGCAGCCAAACGCCCGCGATGGAGAGGCTCCCGGTCAACTTAAAGGCAGCAAGCTGTGTGCGGGCAAGGTCTGTCTTTGAATTACGCTTGTGGGGTTTTGACGGAGGCAGATGAGCCTTTCCAATTTTAATTCCCAGTGACAAATCCCACGTTCATAAAATGTGAAGCCTATTTCCCTCAACAACATCGCCAAAGTAGAAATAAAAAAAAAAATAAAAATTAGGTCCTGCTACACATCAGCTGCTGATCCAAAAAGGGTACTGTAAATCTGAATATGACTTTTGAGTTTTCACTCCAGTGCAGACCACAACATGCCACATGTCCGAAAGCATAAAAAATTTCCAGTGCATACAGAAGCAATTTGGGAGGGGATTAATCCTACTTGCGCCATTCCATTATAAGTATGTAGCTCCTCATAGAGCACAAAACTGAGCTCTCCTCCTAACTAAAGACATAGGATCAGCTGTTGAGTTTGAGACTCTGTTGCACCCCGGCACCCAGAGGCACCGCTCATTTGCCTCTCTGGGGGACCAGAAGCCGCTCATCTTGCTGAGGTGGAACTGGCCACAGGAAGAGCCGTGATGGCTTGGCTACAGAAAAGCAACAGATCAACGTGTTCTCATGCTGCACCTTCAATCCTGGCACAGCACACTGGATAACATGGTGATTATTCTCTCTTTATATAGGTCATTTTGAGAGCTCCTAAAACATATGAGATCCAAATTATACTCAGGACTCTGATATGAATCAGGAGGGCCAGGGGTGGGGGGGGCACATAGGAATATTTCCTTTAATTAGCAGGATCTCTGGGGGATTTCAAAAGAGTAAGAGGTTTTGATAGCAGGCAGCAGCATGCAATTTCTCAGATCTCCAAAACTGTGCTGTTTTCATGTAGTTTCATGTATTTCATGTAGAATCATAGCCAGACATATACCACACTCTTCACCTGCTGTGCAGGAGTGCCATTCAGCAGATCTGGCACACCCGTAACATGCATAAAAGGGAAAGAGACTTCAAAAGAAAAATCTGTGCCATCAACTAGGAGAGGGCATACCTCTGGTCATACAGTTGAAATAACAAGACTTGTATATTCTTCTCCACCAGGAGCTCTGGAAGCCATCATGAATCACAAGGGAATGAACTTGACAGCACTGACACCCAGTAGAGTCAACAAGGTTTGATTTGAAACAAAACAAAAAAAAAATAACCCAAAAAACCAAGAGCAAAGTAAGAGAAGGACTGAGTTGTTCTGAGTCAAACTGAGCCTCAAAAGAAGCTAGAAGGCTTCAGAAATTTCTGAAAAAAACAGCAAGAATCTACCAGCTCAAGCTTTGGCTGGTCTTGCATTGCCCATTACAGAGGAAGGTGTTGACATCGCTTTTAAGCAGAAATACATCATTGGAGTATTTGCGCTCCCCAGCCACTCTTGTTGTCTTTGAGCAGTACTGCAGGCAGATTTGCCCTGTAGTTACACCATCCTCTGTGATCCCTTTTGTGAATGTACTGCATATATAATGTCAACTTTCATCTGAGGGTCTAGAAGGCTTTCAGCACATTGATTTAACCTCAAAATATCAAGTGGCATTAATAGGCTGCTCCAGAAGCAGGAAATCTTTGCAACAGATAAAAGGTAGCTGGTACTTCTGGGCTACCAATATGGGCCTAAGTTTCAGAGTTCTCAACATTCACAGTAAATTTATTTTTTTTTCAATTTTAAATGTTACTTTCTAATTCCAAAGTGGGTTAGTTGCCCAACTTGCCATGATTTCTGTCAGATGGGAACCCCATGGGCATTTAGGTTTCCATGAATTAACAGCTTTTAATATTATTTCTTTTTATTAAAAAAAAATAAAAGGGTTTTTTCACTAATTTATAGCAAGCCTGAATCTATATTCTTCTCTCACAGGTGGGAAACATGAATAATCCCCCTGCACTTCACTGGAGTTATCCCAAATATCTGTTTACACAAAAGGCACACAGGATGACAAGTCCCAGTAGCACTAGAAGAGACTGATTTCCTGCCTTGCTATGGGACAATTATTTTATTTTTGCTATTTTCTCACTTTTCTGGAGGTGGTGCTTCAGACCTGAATATCAGGAGCAAAGGGTTCTGTTTGAGTTTCCGTTTGCATCAGGCTTGGTGGAGCCCAAGACAGTCTTGCAACCAAGGGTGGCTGATGCATATTCAAATTGCTTCTTTGCTGGTCTAGAACGCTGTCCCCATCCTTTGGGAGGTATGAAACACCAGGACCCAACAGTACAAGCAAGAGTCAGAGTCAGTCAGGAGACTGGCACACAGCTGGGGAAATGGGTGAAATAGGTAGCAAGCTCTGCCTTCTGTTCTCTATCACTTCTGCTGTTCCAGTTTCTCCCTTTTGGTGAACACTTGCAACATGCTTGGGAAAGCCCTTTAAAGTGAGGAGGAGGGGGAGAAAGGCACAAAAAGCCAGGCAAGAATAAAAGCAAAGACAGCCTCTGACATGAAGCAGGTGCATCAGAGGTAGGGAAGGAAAAGGTGCCAACACACACACACATGCCCTTCTGCATAGGTTTCTAGTCAGAGGAGGACACACATAAGAAAAACAGGCCTGTGCAGAGCATTTGGCCCCTACAAGGACTTTTTTTATAGGAGAGGGTAATGGGGAGACACACAGTCTCTGCCAGGAAAAGATGAATAGGCAACTCTGGAAGAACAGGGACAAGGATTATTGCCCAGCTCTGGGAACTGATGCCTAAAACATTCTTGTGATTCCCTAATTGATTGGACATGGCATTCAAAATAGCACATTACAGAAAAGCAAAACACAAAAATGCTATCAAACTCAGCAAAAGACTGTCTCAAGTCCAGCCAACGATGAATTAGCTGGATGCAGCACTTTGAAAAATGGCAAGTACTATAAAAGTAGTAGCATTAGTACAGCATTATTAAGAAGATACTTCTTAGCAGGCAGAAGCTTGGCACTATCTGTCTAGACAGGCAGATGGGTTTGGAGTCTAACTGATTTTTTTTTTTCATTTTTTTTTATTATTACCGTATCCACTTCCATTTATTAAAAGTAAACTGTTCTGCCCGTGACTCATGCAGCTCAACTTTCTGCATGGCAATGAAACAAAATTCTCATAATTAAGAGTGATCACTGTGAGCAGATGAAGGTAAGATTTAGAAATCAGATCAAATCTTTATTTCTGTCTTCCCTTACTGCAAACATGATGCCACTAATTGGCCAGTATTACCATTGCCTTCAAATACTTAAGTAGTAAACCTTTAGGTGAGATATCCCTTAGCACAACTCAGTAACACCACAGGTCAGATTTATTCTTGGCACTGGTTTATTTACCTCAGTGAAGAGATTTATTTGGTCTGTCATCTGAAGTAAATCTTACTCTGCCATTCAGTGCCAAATCCACCCCATTTTAAGACTTCTGAAGGAACAACAAGTAAATTTGGCTCCAGTGCTTCTGCAACTGAAATCCTGCCTATAGACGATTTACTGCAATTAATTCAGCACTGCCCCTTGACACTTTCATATATGTAGCTACTTTGTGACTGAGAGCATTAACTGGATTATCAAGCAATTACCTTCTGCTGTTCTCCAGCCCCCATTGTGAACGAAAGGTAGCCACATTTTATGGATACATGATGCTTTGGGATGTATCTGAGGCTATGTCCAAAACATATAAAAGTTAGTTTTCTGATAGAATAATGAACTGAAGCTTGTAATCTCAGTTAAGAATTTTTTATTTATCTATGCATAATCATTACTATGGTTTAACTATACTCTGATTTAATATACACTGACTACAGGAAACTGACAATACCAAAAGCTATGCAATTTATTTTAATTCCAGTAGAGTAGGGTTCCTGAACAGCCTAACAATGAGGGAGGCAAAGACAACTCTCATTTTCTATTGGCAACTCTAGGACCACAAGCTTCCCAGATGGTAACCATCTCTGTGGAGGTCAACACAGACCAGTCTCTTTTACTGGGTTGCTTTCTGTTGAGTTTATCCATTTCAGTCCGTGAAATTATAGCTTTTTGTCACCATGCCCACAGTGCATGCTGCTTTGGTCTACTTAAGGGGTGCTAAATGGGAAAGCAGATGCCTTCCTTCACCCTTTTCCATGCCATTAAACCCAGTCTTGCATTCTACTTACAAAACTATTTTTAACTCTCCTGTATCTTTTCATCTAATTCAGAGATGGAATTAAGCAGGAGTTTACCTTGAGCATAAGCTCAAGTCTCACTGAGACAAAGGAGAACCAATGCTCCTATTTATGGAGTACAATCAGAAATAGAAGTGTCATCCTAAATCATTACCTCCTTCTACATTCCCATTTTAAGATACCTCTTCCTCAAGACACCTATAACAAAGCAACTCTTGGTGGCCGGGTTAGTAGGCATAGCCCCCAGCTGCTTTTATATAATTTGTCTTCATTAGCTGCAAGATTTACCAGGGAGGGAAGGCATTTTAATGAGTGTTTGTATAGCACCCAACATGGTTCAACTCTCATCTTAATGAAGGTTAATAGCAATTAAGGGAAGTGCTGGTAGGTTCTTTCTTAAAGTACAATGAATGTTTATACTTATTATTATACTAAAATGTTACTGAGAAATGTTATTGCTCAAAAATGAACACATTGATCCTTCATCTGTATTGTCTTAAATGCTCAGATGTCACAGGTTTCTTTCCTTAGTGGTTTCAGGATTACTTTAGGCTCAGGGATTCCTTACAATTAAAACATTTCTGACCTGTCATGTCTAAACAAGAATTTTAGGTTCCTTGGCTATATTTCCTATCAAACTATCCCTCTCCATTTTTATTCTCTAAAGTTACAGAAAACCCAGATCCAATGTTTGACAAAAGTAAACTCATAGAAAGGGAAAGGGCTGGTGGTTTTAATCTACCAAATATACTTACTGAATAAAACAACAAGAAAGCAAAACCACAACATATACAGTGCCATTTCTCCGTCTCTAGTTAGAAAAGTGCACAGTTGTTCCCAGTACACTGCCTCATCTTACTCTTACTTCTTTCCTTGCATAAAACTTTACAGCAGAAGTGGCTACTTTTCACAAAGCAAGGACCTGGGGCTGTGCCCCATGGCTCAGAGCCCACCAAGCCAGATGTCGCCTTGTTCCTCGCAGCTCGTCCCTGGCCCCATCTGCCACGTTCTTCTAGTCAGTTAAACATCTGCAATACCAACAGGACAAAAGCCTCCATCATTACCCCAACTTCCTAGCGATTCCTTCCCACCTCTGTCCTGCCCCTTTCACTAAGCCACTGTAAGTATTTATGAAAGCCATGGGAAGAAGTAGGTAAACCCTTTCAAGTTAAAGATAAAAAGGGAGGAGAGATGATAAATCTGATCAATTCCTCACCAGAATTCCCTGTGAGATCTTGTCAATAGGAGACTGAGGAGTGGGTGGTGTGATACGACATGAGCAGTGATGATGATGGCAGCATCACACCGCTGCCTCTTTTGGGGGCTATGCCAGCCTGTGCTGGGCATCAGATGGTGATGTTGGCCAACAGATGTGAGCAGCTGCTCAAGATGATACCCCCACTCTTCATGCTGCACCTGAGCAGGGCTCCCAGGGACCAGCCCACTTCCTGCTAACAGACAAATTCTGCGCACAGCCAGGAGCTCCTGCACCTGGTGTTTATAGCTGCTCAGACGTTTTCAAAATGCACTAAAACATTCTCTAATTCATATTAAAGTTTAAGTCTCACATTCAGTTGATGGGACACTGCCAGTAAAACTGAGAGTAGTGAGGAGAAATCCATCCTTTCCTTCTGCTTCAACAGCTTACTTCTCCTTACTCCCTGCAATTCTCACTGACAGTGTTCACAGAGAAAAATCAAAGGTTACCTACGATCCAGGTTTTCTGCATTTTGTCCTTGGCAAATAGAGTGACATACCTTAACATTAGGTGCCCTGTGTGCACCCAGCAAATTTATCATGGGACAGAAAGTAGCACCCTCCACTAATTCCTTTCTAACTGAAATGCAGCCAATCGCCAACTGGACACAGACCTGCAAAACAAGCCTGGGAGATCTGGGTTTGTATCTCTGAAGGGTAAATCCTCTTAATAGCATGAAAATAATACTGTTAACATTGACAGGGTGGGAAGGAGATCAAACAACACCAAAACAAACAATCATCTTCAACTCACAGCTTTAAACTAGACAAGTTTCACTCACTCAAATGACAAACGGTATGTATTTATCTCCCAGGCAGTGAAAAATACCCAAGAAAAGCATCTCACCCTTTTGAAAAGCTTTTTAAACTTTGCAAATAATGAGTATCATGAACGGCCTCTCACAGTGCAAATGTTTAATTTATCACACATCCCCTGAAACAATAATTTTAGGACTGGGTTTGCTCAGTCGCCACCAGGCGCTGCTCCCAGTCAGCCTGTGTGCAAACATCTGTCCAGCTGCTCCCAGAGAAACAGCCCAAAGTTGCCAAGCAACACCCTCAATGTCTTAAGCATCAGGCTGACTTGCCTGCTTTAAAAAAGTTACTCGGAAAAAGGCTGATAGGAACGCACAAGCTTTCACAAGGACTCCACATTTAAAAGAAGAGGTGCTCTGTCACTTTCCCAGAAAATTTTTGGGTGCAAAATTTAATACAAAGGCTCTTGGTGGAAAAATAAGTGTACCAACTCCTGTCCTCCTGTCATGAGCTCAAAAAAACCCACCAAACCAAAACAAAATACCCCCAAATATTCAAGCTGAAAAATCTATGTCCTGGGTAGCAACAGACAAAGTGCATACTGCCTTTTCATTCCTTCATCGAATATAGGAACAAGCAAATATCCATTCAGTGTACCTGGGGGCTGACACAGCACTGCTGGTGACAGTAAAAGGCAGGCACATGTCAGTTGTTTCAAAAGAACAATTAATATACTTATGAAAAGTATGTGAACCAAAGAAATCTGGGCTGCATTCTCTGCCACATTTGAACTCGTTTTAATTAAGCTTCAGGCCAATTATTTCCAGGTCCATTGTAGTACATCAATCAGAGCAGACACGCACCCATACTTTTCAGGGCTTTAATGCTAGTTCCTCTCTCAAAGCAAAGTAACAAACAGAAAAAAGTGGGACTAGAATCTCTGTTGCAAGATAAAACCACGTCAGTAGCGTCAGGGCTTACAAACAGGTCTGCTCCTCAGTTTCCCAACTGGCCGGCTCAACTCTGATGAGACCATGGTGACCGATTGCATCAGTTTGCACTTTGGTATCTTGACCCATCTGCTTAGGAAAAATTTGCAATAGCCCTTGCACCTATTAACACACATCATGAACTATCATTTCTTACCAAAAGTAACCAGACCTCTTGCTATTTGGAATTTTGCTGACGAGGTCCCAGGCAAAGACAATAAGGCTGGAGATGGAGGATTTTCAGTTTAAGACATTGTATTCTCCTGACAACACTCATAGATGGAGAAATAATGAACACTGCAAATATTTTCTCAAAGGAAAAACACAGTGGCATTGATATAAAGCATTACATTTACACAATATGCAGCACACAGTTGTTTCCTTTGCAATTGCAAGAAAATTCTGTAATTCAATTAGTTTGAAATAAAACATTCCAAACCCCTCCAATTCTGACTCTGTTATTGAATCCATTTTTTGAAGTTTGGGCCATTTTACTGCTATTCATACAGCAGATAATCCATAGCCTAAGAGTTATTTTTGGTGGAAGAAAAGTTTCAAAGTAACATAAACAAGTCAGATAAATGAACTCATAAAACAGCCTTCAGAGTGTTCAAATTACTTCAGTGAGTTGCTCTTCTATGTTCCTTTCACATCTGGGGAGCAAAACTGGAAAGAGGAAAATTAAGTATCAGAGAGGTTGTATTCACAGGGCTTTATTACTGCTCCTTGTTCTCTGCACTTCATCCTTACACCACCAAGCCCAGCACTCTGAATATCCCTTTAGATACTTCCACAAGGCAGGAAAGAGCATATGCAGTAGCTGTATGCATGCTGACAGGCAGCACTGCACATGCTGATCGTCTATCACAACATACGCTCCAATTAATCAAACAGGCTACCTGCCTGCTAGGGCCACACAGGGCATTTAGTGTCTCAGCTCATGCCAGAGCAAAACATGTCCCTTAGAGAGACAAGGTTTTCCTCTAGACTCTCCTAGAATACCACCACCATTCCTCTTTATTTCTCACACCACTACACAGGGTGGACTTGAATGCGCAGTTTCAAAGGTGCTGTAGTACAGTCCTGTGGGGTGGAGCCTCCATGTCTTTCCCTGTGCCACCCACCCTCTGGTTTGCATTAAGCATACAAAGTCCTGCTTTACTTTCCTTTCTGGGGGATTCTGCCACTCTTTGAAGGAACCTGAGAGTGATTATACAGATGAACGATGAAACCTGAGCTTTTGTTCTTATGTCCCACCCAAGCAAAAGAGCAGGAGATAGAGAGGCTTATTCTTGGAGAATTCAGCCTTGAGTTTACACCACGATTGTGGTGACACATATCTTGGGTTAGAAGAGTGCTCTCTTCAGAGAGCAAGATCATTTTTGTGTAGTACTCTGAAATGAGCTTCAAAGAAAAAGTGTTCTTATGTCATCAGTAAGTTCCTCACTGGCAGGTTTTGGGTTTGTTTTCCTTTCTCCTATTTTAGTGAGCAGCAAATGATGATCATAATAACAATAATAACAATTTAAACCCCAAACTTTTAAGGAACATTTCTTGGAATAATATGGCAAAAAGTTTAGCCTTTGAGAGAAATACATTTTCTATACTCCACAATATCCATAAAATCAAATACTCTGACATATGTTCTCTATGATGATTAAACTAAGAACTTTTGAAGTTAAACTCCCAAGTTATTAACTTAAAAAGTAAAGCAAAGTGAGATTTTGTTTTTCTGTAATTGACTATCTTGAAATGCACGTGAATTATAAGGTCTCTTGCAAAGGCTGCATCATCAATGCAGATATTTTATTCACTTACCTTCTTCAAAGCCTCTCTAAAGCTGAAATTATGTTCCCTGTTATTTATCAATTTTATTTAGGCTGATGAAATAAAATTTTCACTTTACAACTTCTCAGACATCCCATCATGTGGTGTGTCTAAAGTTTGTATAGAATTCATCAGTCCATGACTGTAGCAGAGCAATGTTCATCAGGCAATTACAGCATCTGAAAAATTTTCCATAAAACAGCAGTTACCGTGTATTATATACATGCAAACTGAGCTATTTTGGTAAGATTATGTAGCATGTTACATCTTACTTTCTTATCTTTTAAGTCCTTAATACCCTCAGCTTCTGTACCCGGAGTACAACTGCTCTTAACCACTTCTTATTACCTCTTTTATTGTCTGAAACTTATAAAACACTCCCATTGTGTAAGGAAAATGTCAGTTATTTTTACTTATTTAAAAAAGAAAAAGAAAGTGATGAAAAATAAAGACCCTTCTGAAACACCTACAGCAGTTCTTTACCAAATGTAAGCTTCCTAAATTAAAGAATATTTTGGATATAATTTCCTTAGCTCACAAAGTAGTTATAGATGCACTTAGGCTTTCCCAAATTAGTTGAGAGCTTTACAGGCAGGGAACAACAGTACTCTGTGCACACAGAGATGACACATTTGAAGTGGGGTGCGAGAGAGAAACAACAGCTACCTGTAACCAGGGGCCAACGCTGAACTTGGACAAGCCCAGGGAGCACCTCCACCTTCTGGGCCAACAAGGTGAGACCTGTAGTGGGAACTCAGCTCTGCAACTTCCTCGCGCAACAGTGAGGGGGTTGGAGACATGCAGAACAGCCAGTGTTCTAAGCATATATATGCCCAAGCATGACTCTAGAGGACACCGGGATCACATCGCAGGAAGACTGTATTTTATGTACTGGGATGAAATCAAGTTGCTTCATTATGAAGTACCAATAATGAATCTGTCCCAAAAACTCTAAGTTCTGTGGAATAGATGAGCTGCAAACATGTGCAAGCAGAGCAGACTAAAACTAGTCTGAAATTCTTATCAGAGAAAGCATTTTGAAAGCATTATAATGTAGTAGTAATATAATTTTCAACTGTATTGCATATTTTCTTTCCCAAATTTCCAATGTTCCCATACTCGTTTCTATACCATGTTCTATTTATGTACATATATTTGGGGAAATAAAAAATACCAGGTCTTTTTGAGAGTTTCAATTCCCCCTGCTTTCTCCCACCCACATCTGTACAACTCCATTTTGCTTAAGCCTTATGGCTCTAAAGAGCAATAAAGTAACATGTGGAAGGGAAGATGAATGTTGTAACAGTCTGCTACTGGAATGAGATAATAAACATAGAAAGGAGAGGTGGTATGAATCATGCTGAGTCATGTGACATTTCTTAAGTCACAATAAAAATAACGTTTTAAAAATTTTTAGTTAATAATAGCATTGTACAACTCAGACTCCCAAGTGGACAGTCAGTGTTTGGACCAGCTCTTACCCAGGGTTCTTACGCCTCTATAGACTACAATTTTCTTTATTTTTTGTAGTTTTCATTGTACTATGATAAAGTTTACTTTCTAGCATAAAAGAAAATCAAACTAATCATATGCATGAAAATGGGAAAAAAATCAAAACATTTTGTCCAAGTGTTCATCATTACAATGAGAATGCATCCACCTACTTTAACATGTATTATGTTTTCTAGTAAGTGATTTTAAGACATGCTATCCTCAAGTTATTATAAACAATAGTAGGATATTAGGAAAAATTTCTTCACTCTAAAAGGTTGACAAGCATTGGAACAGGCTGCCCAGGGAAGTTATAGAGTCACCATCCCTGGAAGTGTTCAAAAATGTACAGATGTGGCGCTTATGGACATGGTTTAGTGGTGGATCTGGCAGTTTTAGGTTAATGGTTGGACTCTTGTGACCTTAGAGATCTTTTGCGATCTTAATAATTCTATGATTTTTCACAACCAAAATCATAGCAAGCAGTTTGCTTAAACAAACAGGTTTCAAAACCAATTTGAAACTGCACTGATTCTGAGCGTGTTAGCAAGAGAAAAGGAGAAGGAAGGCAGAAGCAGCCCTGCCTCCTCCCTATAATTTCCCAATGCATATTCTCCTCTCTGGCAGCAGCTGATAATTATATCAGTTTTCACAAGACCACTTCTCTGCCTGAACAGATGTGTTGTTTATAAAATTAAGAATTGAAGAAGCATTATAAAACACACAAACAAGCAGCCTCTCTGTCTGTTTGCACATAGGTTACCCATTGGTGATACTGAAAGGTCTTATCTCAACACATTCTTTTCCAACTAAACCACTGAGAAACAACAGAGACTTTCTAAACCTCTGTTTGAAAATCTTATCACTCACTCAACAAGAGCCCTAAACAGACTATCAGGAGTCCTGGGAAGTAGAGCAGAGGTGGAAAAAAAATAAAAATAAAGTCAGTTATATCTATACTATCTGCCACAATAGCTTTGCATAAGCAAACATGATACTCCTCCCTGCAACAGAGAGCTCTAATCTCAACAGTTCAGCAGGTGAAGCTTTCAGCCATAGAAAAGGAGGGGAAAACTCATCAGTTTAATGATGCAAGCGTCTCCCTGCGCTGTGTGGTCGGATATTCCTGGTGGTCAAGCCCAACAAATCCAACATAAATATAGCGTTGAAGAGAAACAGTGCATTGTCTGACTGCTCTGTTTTGCAAATTAGATAAAGACAATATTAACACCTATAGAGCTGTATACACATGTACTATGGAAAACTAAATTCTGACTCCATCCCTTTATTTGTGTTTTAACCAATAGTAGCAATGCTGTATTCATTGATTTTTTTAAATACCTCCTTTTTCTTTTTTTTCCAAATAAATGAAAAATTACATTCAAGAGAAACAGCTACATTATGCCTAGCAATGAACTAATTATTACAAAATACATACTTATCCCAAAAGTATTCTAGCCTAATATTACAGCCAATTTGATAATTCAATTCAAATGCAGGCAATATTTGAAAATTACACACATGCTTTTGCACATAAAAAGACAGAAACTGTGTTTAATATGGGTGCAATTACAATAATTTCTCATCCAAGTTATGTGTGCAGTTGATTTTGTGTGTGTCTCTCAGCATTAGACCCACTAGGCCCCCACAGCATATGAAGGTCAGCTGCTTTTAACGCCAGAAATTTAGTGAAACAACTTAGTTTGTTATTGCATTGAAACCAGGTTTCAGTCAGAGCAGCTCACAGCTAAAAGGCAGGCAGAACAAGCAAATTCAATTAAAATAGCTCTGAGGCAAAAAGGAGACAAGTGCATTATGAAAATATAAATGGGAATTTAAATGGGTGCTACAAGAGCCCAACCAGGCCAGAACACAACCCTGTCTTTCCCTCTTTCCTACCTGTGCTTTTCTCTAACTATGAAGAATATTTTTAAATAGGCTACTCCACTTCACAACTATATCTTATCTCGGCATGCAGTGAGCAGACACAGAAGAGTCAGGTTTTCACCAGTCCTGCCACACCAATCCTTTCTTGCAGAGGACAACTTTCAAAATGCATGGTCTGGAGTATCCCTCTTTCCCAAGCTTAATTTTTGTCCCCTACCACAGAGAGAACACACATGTACCCTTTCTGCAGGACGTCAGGATGAGCACAGGCAGGGTAAGAGCTGCCACCAGCCTCTAAGTGGAGAGGAAGGGAAAGTGGGGTGCACCCCACACAGCTCCAGGGCTGCTCTGCTGGGAGTTTCAGAAACAAGCCTGCACGTTCTTCAGGCCAGCAAAAACATTGCCAATATTCACAGATTCACATGAATGGCCATAGAGTTTGTTTGTTTTGTTTTTGTTGCTTTAAATCACTGCAAGACACTGCTCCACATGTGGTCAAGGGTAGTATAACATTTTCTTGGGCTCCCCACTCAGGATCAGAGTAGTTTGGGACCTCTTCCAAACTTCTTTTATTCTAATGTGTTCTGGAGAAGAACATTACCCATGAACCCTGCAGTTCATTGCCTCCCCAAGAGCCTAGTCCTCTGGACTAGGGTTCACCTCTGCCTTGCTATGCAATTAATTAAGGCAATTCCTTCCCTTCATCATTGCTTGTGGCACCAGTTTTATTTCCCAACTGAAGAACAATACCTGGGTGAGGGAGAGAAATACCTCCTTTTTCTCCACCAAATATTAGACAGTCCCACATCATACAGAAGAAAAGTAGGAGTAAGATTAACATTTTCATTATATTCAACAGCTTCTATGTCTCTCAATAAACTTTTTTTTTAAATTTAAAATCAACTGTATATGTGTTTGCATAACAACATCTACACTGGATTTTAACAAAAATTTGCTTTCAATGGGTCTCTGTTACCACAATAGCTGTGATGTGCCAGCACTGGATCAGCTACCAGAACTCATCCAAATTACCAGTTCAGTCCTGTTTCCTCGACTTTTCCACAAGTTACAAAAACAAAACAAAGAAAAAAACCAAACCCCCAAAACAACAACAACCAAAAACAAAAGCAAAAAACACCAGTCATCAAAGCAATGTTCAAGTAACACGTTATTCAAGTTCATATTCAAAATTTTACTCTTCAGAGCTAACTGAAAACAGGCATTTTCTGAACTAAAGTGAGTCAAAGTTGTTTGCTGTTGTTTTGCTGGGTTTTTTTCCTTTCTTCTTTTCTTAGCATCAAAGTAATGTGTCTTCAAGCACTAATATTTTACTTTCTCAAAATATGCCCAATATTTCCTTGCCGTTTGCACTATAGTCTTAATAACCAAGAACTAGTGGACTTGGGACGAAGAGAGACCTCAGGGACACCGAATAAAATCTTTTCTGTCCTTGGTACCATCTACTATTTGGGCCACCTTTTTTACAGATGAAATCTTTTTCTATTTTCTCTTTTTTTTAATTTCTTTTTCCATGCCCAATTTATTTCGCAGTTGTAGTGATCTCCTTTCAGATGACAATATGAAAATGTTTTTTTTTTTCATTAATAAATGTAAGTCACATTATTAATTGTCCAGCTGTAGCATCTCAGATCTCTAGCCAGTCAAAAGAGCTAAAGCCCACTATACCCTTTACACATTAAAAACAGGTAACCTTTGCTTTAGACAACGGGTATTAAGACTAGAACTAGGACTAAAATGAAATTATTTTGAAAGTAAAACCCCTTTTCACAGTGAATCCAAGCAACTTCACGTTTCTTACATGTAATTATGTTTATGTTGTGTCTAGAGCAAGTGTAACTTGGCAGGAGTGCAACACTCAGCAGACAGATATGGCAGCAGCAGAAAAGATAGCAACTCTAAAAATAAAGGCTCCAATGGTATCACAAGCAGGAGCCAAAATTCAGAGGAAATATGTATTCGCTATCAGTGAGGTGACAGAAATGGTGGAAGCCCATGAGGCAGAAAGGCCAACTTGGCCTCAGAAAGGCTATTTTACCTTTTCTTTCAGAGAGCTAGACAGGACAAGCTGGACTTCTCCTTTTACATCAGTAATGCTGAGAAGCTTCAGAGGAATGACATTAGGGCCAACACTTAGAAAATTGACCAAAAAAAAAATAGGAACACAATTTTATGGGTAAAATTACCCACAAGAATACAGTAACATTATACAAATCAGTACTACAGAAATGCCAGAATTAAGCTACCTTCTGGTGATACACTATGTCAAATCTCCCTCTTTCTATTTTTTTTGTCCAGGAAGGAATTGCTGCCTTATCCAGTGGAAAGGTGAAGAGTATTTAAGAAATTGAGTTATGAAGACAGAATTATCAATTTCCTTGCTTGCTTTCCTGTGGTGCTTAACACTGATACATGAGCTCTGCAAGAATAGCCATCAATACTGATAATCGCCATCTTTCCAGCCACATTTTTTACACAGGACATTGAGCCACACACATTAATGTCAACAGCATCCATCAAATTGCGATGTCCAACTTGTGCCACCTAGGGAAAAGCATTCACACCACTTGGTATCTTCTAGAACAATCCCAATACTTTTCAGCTGCATCTCAGGTTTTTTGTACTGTGATTCTCACATCATAGGTCAGACCTCAGGCTACTGCATCACCCGCATTGCCTTGTCCTATTTATCACAGCCCTTCTGAAAAACAAAAATGAGCCTGGCTGGCTCCTAAGCATACCACTAAATAAGTCCTGCCTGGGACAAAGCAGTCCCTTCCTCTGACTTGTTTCTGTCCTGCTCCCTTCTTTTCCCCCCCTTTCTGATCCTCATCACACTCTCTACCCTGAGGCTTCCCTCCCATCCAGCTTTAGTCTTACCAGCTTGTTCAAATCCTCATTGAACACAAACTTTTCATGCGGTACTTCACTCAGCATGGCCTTGCCAAAAAGCCATACAGACTGACAGGCTAATAGAGTTTGCCAGAAAGCACAACATAATAGAATTTCTGACAAAGGACTGTAAAAATATCTTAAAACATGTAAACCAATATATAATCCTTTCATTCCTGAAAATTAGGTTAAGGTCATTTTGACTTTGGAAAAAACAAATCCCTTTTCTTGCACTCCAAGTGAGGCATACGCTCCTTTTGGATAAGGGGGTTAGCTGAAGTGTTCCAAATCAGGAGTAATTATGAGTTGGAAAACGCTTTCCATGAGAAACACCAGACTAGCAGTCATTCCTGCTAGAAATCAAGAGAGTTCATAAAGCATAGGATTTTATTTGAATCATTGAATAATTCAGACTGGAAGTAGACTCAAAGTCATCAAGTTCTCTCTCCTTGCTGAAAGCAAGGTTAACTTCAAAGTTAGATGAGGTTACTCAAGTGTTTATTCTGTCAAATTCTGCATATCTTCAAGGATGAAAAGTCTGCATACTCTCTGCACAACCTGTCCTGGTATTTGATCATCCTGACTGTGAAATTTGGTTACTTACACTTAGCAGGAAATCCCCTTGCTGCCATGCACTTTCAAGAGGAGTCTGATCTACCTTATATTCATAAAATTCCCCTTTAATAATTTTCTTCTCCAGGATAAATAAAGCCATACTTCCCACCTCTCTTGATCTGTCATTCCATCCTTCAGCCTCCTTCCTGTATTGATAACTTTTATTCTAAAATGGGAGATCTTTCTTCCATGGGAGCAGGACCCAAAACTGGGCACAGGACTCCAGATACAGCCTGTCTATTACGGATTCGGGGGGACTTCTCTTGACATGCCTGTCTGTGCTCTTTTTAATCATAATGGACATCGCTTAGTGGTGGTCTTGACAGTGTTATGCTTATGGTTGGACTTAATGATCTTAAGGGTCTTTCCCAACCTAAATGATTCTATGATCAATGATTCTGTGGTTGCCCTTCACTGCTGACTTACATTCAGCTTGACCACCAAAAGGACTTTCCTGCAGAGCTGTTATTGAGGCAGCTGTCCCCCAGCCTTTGCTTATTCCCTCCTAAATGCAGTTCTCTGCATTTTTCTTTGCTAAGAGTTCCCTCACAGTCCACTAATGCAGTATTTTGCAGTTCTCACTGATTCCTAAAATCTTCATTCCTTTGCATGGCACTGTAATAGTAAATGAGAATCACTTACACTTACCAAGGGAAAAGGCTCTGCAGCAAAGAGTCACCTGGCAGGACTTCCCATCAAGACCTGGATCCTAGCACATCTTTTAATAGCTTATATCCAGGCCTAGGATTGAGACACTCCTGCTCAGCCAGGGAAGTGCTCAATACCCACTGCTTTCGAAACCAGCCCCAGTAATGCAGTACAAACTCTGCTCACGAAGCCTTCTTTAGAAAAAGTCCCCAAACCACCTTCCCACAGAAGGGACAGATATGTTTATTCCAGCATCACTTCTGGGAATATTAACTACCCATATGTGAAGGCACACAAAAAAATCAATGCAAGCTAGGAAGTACTAAACCAGATGTGCAACAAGGAGAAATGATGGATCTTTTAGAGAACAAGGTGAAGGATGTAGAATGAACAGGTTTCTTTTTCCCTACTCCTCTGAGAAGAGCAGAAGCTGATGGATGATTTTCTAAAGGAACATATTGTTAAAAATATTGGCAACACATCATCAACCTTTAGGGTCTACTTAATCAGTTAAAATGGCTGTCTCTGTAAGAATCAAATTAATATTAGCCATGAAAGATGAAGAAAAAGCAGCAAGCTGGAGAAAGGAATAGAATTAGCTGACTCATCCCTTTGAGATTCTTGTTTAATTACACTTTGCCCACAATGGAGAAAGAATTGTTTCTCAAGTAAAAAGTTCATGGAAGGTAAATCCATCCATCCAATCCATCCATCACCAGTGAAGCAATGTACTGATGCTAGAATGGAAATTGCCATCTAAGTTCTTGCAATATTTAATTGAACCAGTAAGTGATATGACTGGCTTCTCCCTGTGTGGTCTCACCCTGAAACCACTGATGGTGATCTTAGCTGGGATGTAATCACCTACCCAGGCCAAGGTCACTGCAGTTGTACTGGTTGTCCAACAAAATACTTTAACGGTGTCCTTGCTTTGGCCAGCTTAGCTTCCTAATCATCCTCTGCCTCTTTCCAAAGCATCAAAGCACTATGTACTACTGATCTAGGGGGTTTTTGGTGTGATTGCATTTGGTAGCTCATCCTCTGCTAGAGTGGTGAGAAGAGGGCTGCCCAGACTCCCTGAACACACCAGTAACAGCACATGAACCTCTCTATTCTTGGCATGCTTCTCTTGTGAAGCAAAATATGAAAAGAAAAAAAAAAACACTATTTGCTAGCAGTTCAGCTACACTTGTGGTTACTGGATTGGATGTTAGGGTCAAAAACTAGATGTGAAAACACAGATCTCATGCTCTCTGGAGGGAGCCAGATTCTCATCTGTCCCAAGCTGGCAGAGCTCCACATTGACAGTCTGGCTCCCATTGTAAATGGGCTATAAACATGGTCTTTGCTTCATCTGTGAGGTTTGGGGTATCTTAAATTTGACAGTCACTGAATGAAACTTTACTCTGGAGTTTAGAGGCAAATCATTGAACTGACTTGTTAAATTAGATTTCATTGCCTATAAGAACATTGCAATCCCACACTTTGTTATTTGAGCTTTCAATGTGATTTTGTCAAGACTCTTTCACTGTACAATTTTCTAGAGCAAATTATTCTGAAAGGTTGCGCAAATGGCATAAAAAGTGGCCATAGAGTAATGACTTTCTAAGCAATAGTCAGGGGTGGTGGGAATTAATTTTTTTTAAAATAACAAATCAAAATTTCCTCTGGCTTCTCACATCAACAGTCCTCAATGGCTTCATCTTCAACCAGCATATTCTCAGCCCAAAGGTGTAAACCGTGGAGAACATCACTAAGTGAGAGCTTTGCACTCCTGTTTTTGAGGAGGCTCAGTGAGCTGTGATTTGATATGCACCACAGTGAAGAAATTTCCAGCTGCCAGCAGAAAAGGAGAAGAACTGAAAAACAAAGTTTGAATTACTTCTGTAATTCATCACTTAGGTATTAAGGAAAAAAAAAGAAGAATGGCTGATTCAAAGCCTGTAAGGAACTACTAGGTTTAAATTTACCTCTGCAGAGAATGAAATCACATCTGGAGTTTATATTAACTTCTTTTCCAGAGAGGCAGAGCATATTCACTTGTGAAATCTTAAATGGCATGAAATGAAAGACATGTAAACCAAAATTTAAAAATCCCATCTTCTCATAAAAGATTTTGAAAATAACATCTTTAGGCATCATAAAGACCATGGACCTATGAAACTTATTTTAAAAAAATTTTACACTCTGCTTATTCATTTCCCAAAATTATTTGGAATATTCTCATATGTGATCATTTTATGTTTTCAGCTGTACTTGAGAAGAGCAACCCCATGACAATTTTAAGCTGTAGGTACTAAGACTGGCTGATGAACTTCTTTACTGTACTCTGAACAGCACCTCAGCTCGAGAAGTTTTCAGAACAAGAAGAAATGCAGCTACCAAAGCAACATGTGAAATTTCAGATCACATCACTCATCACCAAAGATAAAAAAAGATGGCATTAACTTTTGAGTAAGCTCCAGAGAATAATTCAAAGTAAAAGGCTTAACTTTCAAAAATACCATGCTTATGGAGCAGCTTACCCAAGAGCTCTTTTTCATCACAGTCGTATGTGACACCAGAGCAGGTACTTAGGTATTAAGGCTGTGAGCACTGCCCAGAGGACATACTACTCAAAATCCCTTCAGTATCACAAATCCTGCCTGCTTCAGACTGTTATCATTGCCATGCTTGGGCACTACTGGAGCACAATGCCAAGGACACAGGGACTCTACTAGGATGTTGATTCATATAAGTTACAGATCTTCTACAGAACTTGTGACAAGATTTTCTATTCCTGTACTTGCAATGCAAGTGAATGACATTTCTGTTGAGGTAAAGCATACTCCCAAAAAACAATCACACACCCCCCCTCCCCCCCTCCCCCAAACCAAAACCAACCAACCCACAAACCTGAAAAACCCACCAAGGGCTTCTTTGCCCTGGCTCATCTGCATTTACTCCTCCCCTTACTATCAATGTAGAATGAGGCATTTAGGTAGAATAAAAATTAATAAAACAAAAAAAGCTGGTTCACTGTAGTCCACCTATAACTCCCACAAAAACCAGGCCTGAGAACTTTTGCTGACAGTTCCCAGTGGAATACAGCCTCTCCATTGGCAGGAGAGGTGAGGTGTGGGCAGGGAACCCCAAATCTCAGTTTCCCACTCTAGTCTGATATTGGTACAATGTGCAGCAAAATAAAGTCCTGCCAAAAGATGGAAATTTATGGTGTAAATTATAAACCTCTGCAAGTGCCAGACAGCCTACAAGGCTCCCACCTACTTCAAGACAACCCCACACTGGTCATCAGACAAGAAGGACCTCTGCCATTTTAGGTAATTTGTGTTTCTCACAAGCATCATGGCCACATACCAGAGGAAGGTTTTGGTGACAGCAGACAAGAGGCATCCCACATCAGATGAAGCCATGGAATCATGCAAAATACAGATAATTTTAATCAAGTTAAGGTTTCTGATTTACAGAGATGCCATTGCCAGATTTGGAGCACAAGAGATTCATACAGTATCCGTCCCACAGCCTGGGCACCCGCCCTGTGCACAGACTACAGCACTGTTACGACCCATTTCAAAGCAGCTGGTGGATAAACAAAATGAAGTGCCCACAGCATGCAGCCCCAGATGCCAAAGGGCTGCTGTGCCACTGTAGATATTTCATCCATGGTTCCTGCCACCAGAGAACATCTCTGATTCACAGCAGGAAGGCCTCACTGAGAAGCCAAAACACTCCTGTCTGGTCATCAGCACTGAGGGAAGGAAAAGAATTGTTTTGAAGTAGTACAGCCTAGAAATTTAACACAAGACTCCTGAGCCGGAGGTTGAAGGATTATTTAACCTCACCAAAGCCATCTTTGTTTTCCCAAGTGCTTCCTAAGCCACAAACTGTGTAAAATACATTGCCTTCTAGTCTTACAAGCATGATTTAGTCATCTATTTAAAACAAAAAACAAAACCACACCCATCCTTTCTTCCCCACCCCAACCAAAAAAAAAAAGGGAAAAAAACCCCCACCAAACGAAACCAAACCCAGAACGGTCTGCAGTTACTAAGAACAGAGATAACCCAACCCTACTCACCCATGGAGTTCTGCAGAGAGAAAAGCTCTCTGAATTTTTACACGACAAAGATAAAGTTTACAAGCTCAAGGTGATCTCTTTAGACATTTTGTGCCCATTTCTCTTAATGTAATTGGTAAAAACATCACATGTATTGTATGAGGCAAAAAGGCAGTCTAGAAAAGTCTACACACAAGATGTGAATCAACAAGTTCATCATCTAAGTCATTATAGTGTTATAGAGAGGGGGAAAGTATTTGCATATGAGGAAACAAAGTACTTTTACAAAGTACTTGGAAAAGAACATGCAGGAACCAGCTAGCCAGCAGCAGAGCTCTTTCAAATTTACTTTCCAGTAGAAGTCTTAAGAGTAACTTTTCAGCAAAATTCACCTTCCTATATTATTTCATTATGAATTTGAGACATGTAGAAACTTGAGAAATAAAAATAATTTAACTCTTAAACTACAGAAAAAGACCTGCATATAATTCATGTTAGCACTTTTAAAGTACACTCCTCATATCTCACAGTCAATTTTATCTTATACTCTCATTTCCCTTTCCAAAATTCCTACCACCAGGGATAGAACATGTATCAATATCACAGAAAATACAGTTGTAACAATTTTATTTTTTTTACTGAAAAAAAGTAAGAAAGCACATTTAACTTTTCCCCAAAGGATTGAGAGTGCCAAGCAGCACAAACCAGTCTCCAGAGCTGTCACAGGGACAGAGGTTTTGAGAATCTACACCAAACCTGCAGGAATGTGAGATCCTTGCCTGTAGCCAGCTAGCTGTCAAAGGGTGATGGATTACTTACTCAACCAAATTACAGGAACAACCAATTTTGAGGGGATTTGTTTCATTTGAAATCCTGATTATGAGTCAAAACAACCACCCTTAACATTAGCATGGTACTACTGTAAGAGACTTCATTAGGATTTGTGCTTCCATTAGACAAAAAAACTCCCTCCAGTTATGCCTGTGTAAAGGGCAGCTGCACTTTGCCAGGACATCTGCTGGACCCAAGATTAAACTCGAGCCTCTATCCACCCTGACTGACAAGAGTTTCACATGACAGAAATAGGAAGCAGAGAAAAGCCTTCACCTAGGGAAACCATGGAGCTGACCCATGGATACCTTTGCTCTACTCATACATAGTAACATATCCCTATATACACAAGCCAAAGCACTGTGTCGGAGAATATGACATTTTTTATTAGTTCTTATTATTTAACTATCTGTCTATGCAAAGATAGCCTCACAGATCGTATCTCATCAAATGCGTAATGGGCCAAATTATTCTCTACTACTGTAAATCGGTGAAGGTCCATTGATCTCATTACAGGAGAGCAATTTACACTTGCAAAGAGGGTGGGAGACTACTTCTAAATGAGGAACGCGAACAAAATCTGTAATCACGGGAAGCCTAACTCAGGAAAAAAATGCATGCAGATCACTTCCTTTTTTTCTCATCTGAATATCTATATTTATACTAAATATTCACAGTAAAGAGTTAAACAGTTTTTAGAACAACTTACTGAGCTTTGGAGACTTTGATGACTCTCTGCAGTGTTTGCAGAATTGAATAAAGGCAATATCTTTCCCCTGCAAAGCTACCAATGCCTGGGACTCACTTGGCATTCCTAAAGCATTCCTCCCTCCATCCCTTAGCAATAATAGCCAGGGCCACTGACCACCGACCACTCTATTCACCCTCTCCTCTGCAGCCACCGTGGGTGACATCTGTCAAATACAATGCAGAAACCTGAGCAACACCTCTGCTAATAAAATTGCCAATGCATTTTGTGGACTCTGTGCATGTGTTTAATAAATTTGGGGCAGGTGGAAGGACATAGGAGGGAATAAGAGACCTAATCTCTCTGCTGTACATAATTTATTTAAAAAAGAATGGAAGCAACACACTAAAAATCAAACATCAGTGGACTTTATGAACTGATGACTTGTTTACATTTCCTCTTGTATATAACTTATGTCTTGCTCCTATATAGGCTAGGCAGGAAAACATATTTCAATATAGAATTATAGAAACTGTTTCTAAGCAAACAAGTAGACACATCAGAAAATTACTTATTTTTGCAGGAGGTATTAATAGTTTTCAATAATATGAATCTAAAGGCATCATTTGTTCATTAATATAGTGAAGAACTATACCTATTGAACTTGATTTATTATTCAGTATACACAGACTTAGTCTTACATGGAAACTTCCAAAGCATCTCAGCAGGAGTTACTTAATTCTAGTACACAGCATGAAGTTAAAAGAAAAAAAAACAAACAAAAAAAAACCAAACCCACAAATGGCTTCAACAGGCATAATGCAGTTTATTTGGCAGAACTAGCATCTCACATATAACATCTTTAAAAAATGCTTGCACAGTTGCTTTTGACTTCCATGTTCAGTCCAGAAAAAGACTGAGAAGATGCTGAAGGAAGATAATGAACAGGCAGGAAACCCTTCCAATCATCCTCCCAGATGGCTGTTATTAGGAGAGAAGCTTGCTCTGCTGGGAAAGAGGCCACAGACATCACGCAGGATCCTACAGATCTCTGGGGATAGGATACTGAAATCAACATTATGTTTGTGGGGTTTTTCTGGTTGTTTTGTTTTTGAGGGTTTTTTTAATGATTTGTGCTGCTGTAGTGTTCTCCCATCAACTACTGCTGCTCTGACCAACAGGCTGTGTTGAACGGTTACTTTCTGAGAGACCCACAAAGAGACAGCTCTGTTCCAAGTACAACCTAACTCAAAAGGAGAGAAGTATATTTCTCACAAATCTTTAGCTAAAAATAAATATGAAAATAATAATCATCATCATCACCGGACTCAAAGCACACCATCCCAGACAGAGAGAGCACATGGAAGAAGCTTCAAAGTATGTGAAAAGATCTCTCTCTGGCCTGTAAAAGAAAGGATAACAGATCTCTCTCTTGGTATAAAAGCCCAACCTCCCGCTGTTGGAGCTAAGGATGCTTGGATTTGATTAATAACTGCAAAATGCTTTTCTCTCCTATACAAAAGCCTGTTAATGGTTTATTACTCATTTTCAGGAGGACATATGTCACTGCATGAAGGAGCAGCAGTTGTATCCCTCCCAAATGCTGCTTCAAGGCAGAGCTTGCAACTGAGGCATAGGACCAGAGACAAAGCTGGTTCCTGGGACACAGTAAGAGAAGCCCACAGATGTCCAGCAAGCCTGTAATCAGCAATCATTGCTTTTCTCTTAGTGTCACCACAAAATGGAATTTTAAGAAAAATAAAAGGCTTACAAAAGCCATTCATTAATTTGAGGCACTGGTGTGAAAACCTGACAGCTATTAAAATTCCTTTTCTGGCTATATTTTGTATAGAAATCAGGGGAAAGGAAAACCTAGACAAAAGCAGAGAAATTGTTTGATAAAAAGAAGACTAGAATGAAGAAGAGAAGAGGGCTACTCTGTATTTTATCAGCTGTCAATCTGGAGGAAATATCCAGGTGAACGCTGAAGCACTGCAGAGAGAGGGAGGGAAGGAGCTGGACCATGAACATGAGATAGAGATGGAAGGAGAGTCGAGGGAAGAATGCACTTGCACTGGACTGGCAGAGCTCCAAGCTAAAACCATGATACCAAAGGAGGAGAGAATTTATTTATCCTGAAGAGTCAAAATGGTTGTGCACTATCTGCCAGACACACTCTAAAATACGTTAGTTTTATTCCACTCAGTGTTGACAATAAAACCTGGGCCATCTCCAGGCTGCCATTTAACCATGCTTAGAAAGAACACTTCCAGAAACTAACCAGCATCGGAGCAAGCGGCAGCACATCATGTGGAGGTGGAAGGGGAGGAGTGTTTTATCAGCAGTTGTGATATATTTATTCACAATTATATTTATACACAATTAGCATAATATTGCTGGCCAAAATACAATTCTTAGTGCAAAATATAGTACCCCCATCACAGATGAAAGATGTGTTTATCTAACAAGTTCAAAATGAAAATAAAAATAGTTAAACCAGTGTACTTCAGTGTATTCATATTCCAAAAGTTCAGGGAATCTGATATAATAAGAAAAATATTTACAGAATAAATGTGATTAGGCAGAAACCCAAAGATTCTTTTGTGCCTGGACATAAGAACAAACTTAACTGTATTAAAATGAAATAATTAAAATTTCTTCCAGTAAATGTGAGCATTTGGAAAGTACAAATCAGTAGCCAAAATGGTAACCTTATTGCAATAATTTTCTTATCCCCATGAGACATCACATACATATCTAAGCTTGGCATCAGACATTAATTACAGACAGGGAACATTTTGTAGAGGTTAAAAAGTGAAAGCTGTCTTTGGTGATCACTCTAGAGAGCAACAGCAAGCGAAATGGCTCTACTTCTGGGACACTTCCAAGTCAGTTCTCAGCCTATAACCATGAGAAACTGTGAGGCTTTTAAAGGGAAGTTCATTTTTTAAAACTTTAGTGTGGTTCGAAAGAGCTATCCTGGTAAAGTATCCAACCAGAAACAAGCTTTTCAGTGCTGCTCTTGGGGTCCTGGGCCTTGTGTTTTAATTCTGATCAGTCTGAAAGTTTCAGTGGGTCTGCAGCCCTCTGATTCAGCTTTAGGAGGGCCACAAAAACCAGAGCAGAAGAAAAATGAAAAGAGCTGGTAAATGAAAACACAGCATTTAAATTAGAAAAAATGGGATTCAAGGGAAGAATGGGAAACACAGGAAACCATCCAGCCACTTGCGAGTCTGTGCCAAGAGAGTCCTCAGCCTTATCAGCACAGGACTCCATGCAGCTGCCCAGGGCCAGTGAAGGGGTGGTCAGCAGTGAGGTGGGATCCATCTGGCACAGGGCTGAGATGACAGGCCGAGCCATGCTAGAGCCAGGAGAGTACAGTGGGAGACTCCTGCAGCATGATAGGAGGGCAGGGAAGGACAGTAGGAGCTGAATGTAGTGGGGAAGCATCAAGCACAATGGCAAGGAGAGGTCACAAGCAGTTCATCAGGACTTAGGGGGAAGATCCAAAGGGGACGTCTGTATGCAGTTGGGCAGGAAAAGTGCATCTAAGTGTTGTAACAAAGCAACAGGTCTTGCAAAACCACAGCAGGATTTCAAGGGGAAACACCATCAAGTAGTCACAGGTATGCTCTGGGGGACAGTCTGCATTTGTCAATACAAGGGTTCCCCTTTTCTGTCTCTATTTCCTTTTACTAATAGTATGATAGGTGGTTTAAGGATTTTCTTTCCTCTTTCATTGCATCAAGCAGTAGGAATTTATTAGAAACAGTATTTTTCCAAGACAGCTTGGGTCATAAACACAGGATGGTTTGGGTTGGAAGGGACCTTAAAGCTCATCTAGTCCAAACCCCGTGCCTTGGGCAGGGACACTTGAACACTGTCAGGGACTGGGCACCAACATGTTCTCTGGGCAACCAGTTCCAGTGGCACATTCCTTTTACAGTAAAGGATTTCTTCCTAATAATCCAACAAACAATTATAAGTTTGCTTAAATTCAAGCATGTAAGAGAGCCTTTTGACACTGAGATCACTCACATATCCTGTCTTAAGCAACTGTGGAGTATGTGCATGAACATTGCCTAATTTAATTGAATGTTAACCTTTAATATTCTGGTTTACTGTGACCCCTCTTTATGCACACACCCTTCTCTCACCTACCTTATCAGGAGAGTTCAAGAAACAGTTTTTTTCCCTTTGTCATTTTTTAAACTGGAAATGTTGCAGCAAGCCATTTTACTAATATACAGAGTAGTACCAATGTGACATCAGCAACACTAAATTTTATACACAAAGTCATCAAATTCGTACTACAACCTATCTATAAAGTTATTGAACAAGCTGATCTGAGACTTAGTGCAGTCAGAGATTTTTCAAGGAACATTTCCTTTTTACAATAGTAAAAAGATTATTTTCTCTCAACAATAAAATGACAGGTACTAGGACTCAATATAGGTCAAGAACAAATGAAGTAATTCCCCCACACAAGAAGCCTTTTTTTCAGATCATCATCAGATGATCTAAAGCAATCATAGTTTCCTTATGCTTTTTTTCTCCATTTTCATAAAAAAAAAAGGTAGCAGTGTGTTTCAGAATGTATGTTAAAGTGCTCATTTCCAAAAATCCCAGAAGTGATGGTTTGTTTTCAATTAAAAAATAAACATACTGAAATACAGCAGGTAAAATAAGCCTAAGCAGGAGGCAAAGAGATACCACTTCTGCACAGTATTGATTAGCTCCTGGGAGCTCTATAAATACACTTTGGTGACAATACTACCTGAAATATCTTCCTTGGAGGCATCATCATTTATCAATACTGCCTTTTTCCTGCTCTGATTGAGCTATTTTGATGTAATGACAAAATCGTTCTTTAAATATTCAAAACTCTGATTAATGCACTTTTCTGAGAAGCATGCTTTTTTATTATCGTTATTTCTCCTAGTACTGATAACATTTACATTTTCCTTTGGAAGAAAAAGATTTTTCTTCATTGCTTCTTTTTGTATTTTGCTTTATCTCTCAACACTGAGCACAGCAAGGAAGATATATTTGCATGCTAATGCAAATCAAAGCATGAAAGCAATCAAATCAAAAAGTAAAATCGTCTCTCAAATTAATGAAACTCTTCTTCTCCTCTTACAATATTCATTCAACACTCTCTTTTCCATACTACTGACTAGGTGTCAACTTCTCGCTTAACCAGAATTATCAAGAGAACCAAACCTTTGAGAACTCAACATTGTATTGTGCATTCTAAAGAAAAAAAAAGTTAACAAAAAAAGTTTTATATGTGGGAACATGTCTGTTTTAACTGACAAATTTAGATCACATTCCAGTTTTTCCTAGAATCAAAAACTTTTAGGTATGTGTTGCCCCTTTGTAACTTCTGAGCAAAGCAGAAATTTGAGAAGGAAAAAAAAACATTACAAGTGCTATTTCATATTCCAGTTCAACCTAGTTTTATATTGCTATTTACAAAGCAATTGGATCCAAAATAACTCCGACTAATCTCATGCCTACTTTTGTAAGGAGAATAGCTGCAAACACACTGGAGCTTTAAGCACAAGGGACACTCACTGCAAGGGCAGACACTCTGGCATAGCAAGCTAATAAAACCTGGATTACATGTAACCTGTAAACTGCACTGTGAACAGGGCAGTAACTTTTGGCCACTGCATTACAAAGTCAGAAGGCATTCTGGTTGGATTTTGTAACAAAGTAAACCTCAATTGATTTCAACAATGTGTATTTGGCTTTAATAATGCTATTTAAGATCAATTGTATAACTTCTGTCTTCAGACTGGGCAATTTCATTACTTTCCCCTATAAAAAGTGGCTTTAATAATTAAGCTTTTACATTGTTTTCCCCATAATAAATAAATGACTTTAAAAGGCCCTTGTCAGCACTGAAGAGCTGGATCCAGTCCCACAGTGGACATTAAGGACATAGATTAGATCAAGCCAACAAAACACTTAAAGGAAAGGCTTTCCCTGTTAGCTGTAGCAATTTTTAAACTGAGATTCAGTAATATGATTTTAATGCCAGGTGAATGAGGTCAGACAAAAAAGAAATTACATCAGCGACAATAAGCAAATTCTTACCAATTTCATGTCTACAAATCAAAGCTTTCCTTCAGAAATGTCTCTATAAGCATAGAAGAACCAAAAGCAAATGGTAACTTCGTAACATCAAACTCATGAGAACAGAGCTACAATAAAATTATGTTTGCCATTATTTCTTACAGGAACATTAAAAAGGAAGGATGATAGCATCTCTTCCCCAACTAAAAAGAAAATTTATTGATAAAAGCAAGAGTTTAGGCCATGAAACCAATCCTCTTAATCTTAGGACAGTAAAGTTACCTTCCCAATTTCTCTTCCTCCACTTTAAATGGATGTCCTCTTAGCATATTTCTGGCTCAAACTTCCAATGTCACATAGCACCGTGGCACAGACCTAACAGGTCATGCAGCTACCAAAGACATCAATACCCATGAGAGCAAATAAACAGCTCATGTCAGGTAATCAAAATGAATGAAAAACTGTAGGTGCCTGCTAGGTCCAGCTCCCAAACCAGGAGGTTCAAGTTTGTGTGGAGAAAAGGGGTGAAAGTACGGGAAAGGTGAACATATATCTACTGTGACACGAGTGCTGCACCCATCACACCGAGGAACGTCAACAGTCAGAAGCTGACCATACCGCAGTCTGAAATACTGATCATAGAATGGTTCAGGTTATAAAAGACCTCCAAGACCACCAAGTCCTACTGTTAACCCAGTACTGCCAAGCTCACCACTAAACCATGCCCCTAAGTATCACATCCACATACCTTAGAAATACCTCCAATCTAAAGGATCTTGTCATCTTAGCAGCCTTAATCTAGTTAATTGATATATTAGTGCATTCTTTTTCTCTCAAAATACATGGCCCAACCCACTAATTACCTGATGACAACTGCCTGCCCTTACTATTTACTTCCACAGTGTACTATCTGCTACCTCTACCATAACAGAGAACAAGTTGATGATAAAGTATTTTATATCATAATTTTACTTGGAGATATCAAGTCCAAATAAGGTAAGTCTTCCTAATAGTTGGTCTCTTTCCCACCCTCCCGCCTCCCCCTTTTATTTATAGCTTTCTTTTTCTTTCAGATTAAATAGGTTAGGAGTAATTAAATCTTCTTCATGGCCTGCACTACTTGAAACCATGAATTATTTCTGCTCTTTTCCACTCCTTGTCTCTATTTTAGCACTTTCCTCCTCTAACATGGCAACAGGAATGATTAGAAAGCTCCAAACCCAGTTTTCATGTACCAGAACCATGTTTCCAATCTTACATTCTCAAAGCTTTGCTTTCTTTTCCAATTGCTGTCAAACTCTGCAACAGCTCTCGCAAGCACAGTAAAGCATTTCTCTTCTGGATTATTCTCCATTTTATCATTTTGAGGTGCAGAGGGACTACCTGGCATTTGCTTCATCCCTTTAGACTCTTTGTGCTCAGCAGAGGGACCCAGGGGATGCACCAGGAGCAGCACACGGTGCTTAAGAGTTTCCTCTGGTGCTGCCACGCCCTTTCCTGCAGTTCAGCATCATGACCAAATCCAGCTTTTTGGAGGTTTTTCCCTCCTCCATTGAAATTTAGTATATACTATCTTATACCAAATCAAGAACTACAAGTACAACTGTGCCATGAAGCCATGCTGGGGAACAGGGACAACTTTAAGACCTTTCCTTCCTTGCCAGCACCAAACCATCTCTCTTGGCTGTGAGACACTAACAGCATGAACACCAGAGGTGTTGGATGTGGCAAGCATAGGTTCAAAGTTCATCTCTCACAGATTCAAAGCAACAATGTGAGTGAGGTGTCCCATCCTGTTACCTGGTGGCTGATAACAAAAGATGTGAGACTTCTGTGGTCAATTTTAGCCTCAGCTAGCAGTGTAGTGTTGGTTACCATGCAAAAGGGGTTTGTGTGTGGTTCAGTGTTTTAATCGATGACACTGTGTTATCAGTCACCAAAAAAGAAAAATACTGCCTTGCCTTTTTGATTAGCAATTTTACAAATACATCTTACAAGTACAGTGGCAGTTTAGATTTGGACCAAATTTAATTTTGTTTGAAGGGTTTTTACAGGATTTAAAAGAAAAGAGATAACTTCATTTTTTTTTCTTTTAGAAATTGAAATGTAACCACTGATTCTAAGTAACTAAGGAAAACAACAGTAAATATTTAGTGATTTACTGGATCACTGTAAGACCCAGGAGGATCAAGTGACACAAACATGCTTGTTTTCATTGTCCCCTCTAGGAGAAACATGAAATTAAGTAACATGGAAAAAGTAAACTGGATTTATGCTATTTTAAATTTTTCAAAAATTCAACAGATAAAGGAATGTTTGTTTGCTTTTTTTTTTTCTTTCCCTACAGAAGACAGTGTTTCATAGTAAAAGAAGTCCAGGTGACCAGCCAATACTATTATGCCTTCTGGGGTTGAGAGACCAAATTTACACCTATATGGGAATGGAAGATGAGAGATTGTCAACTACACCAGTGCCTCAAATGCAATGACCAAAAAAGAAAAAAGTTTAAAAATTATGAGCTGTTAAAAAAGTGTGTGCACGTATACATACTTAAGCACCCCAAACAACTGCTGGCTGCCTTCTTTAGCCAACTGAAAGAACCACAGCTCAACACTGGGAGGCTCTGGGGCTGTTGATGCCCAGAGCTTGGCAGTGGTGCCCCGTGCCCAGGGGGGTTTCACCACCCGCATCCGACTTTCATGGCTGCCCTCTTCAGCCATTGCTCCTGGTCCTTCCCCTCACACTGCAGATGGTGGGCAACCCAGCACACCACCACAAGAACTCCACATTTTCATGCGGCGAATGTAGCCATCCCTCCTGGCACCAGATGTTTCCCATTAACTTTGTCCACACTCAGCTTGCAAGTGTCAACTGGAAAGCCCAGACCCCAAATATTTTACAGATGAAACAACAGACTCTTTGCCAATAACTCAGGCCTGGATCCCAGCCCCTGTTCCACACTGCTCCAGCAACTGGTAGAAAATAAGCCAAGAGCTGTCTTGGGATTTGCGTGTGGGGGTGGTATCTTATCTACGTCACAAGGGCAGGCAGCTCTGCAGCTTTCTGACCCCCAGCCCTCAATGCAAGTGACCATGGGGGTAAGTCACACAGCTTCACCATGCCTTTGAGTTGTGGCAAAGGGCTGCAACACACCCGTGAAGGCAGGGAGGACTCAGGCATGAGTGGCTCCTGCATGTCTGGTGGCTCAGGCATGCAGTCACACTCAGTCCAGGCAGGGTGCCCACCTGCCTCTTCCCTCATCAAAGTGCTGCAAAGGGCCAGATTGCTCAGGCTAAAAGCTTGTTTAAGTGGCCTCAAATCTTCCTCTAACTGGAGGAAAAAACACAACTGGACAAAACCCCACTGTACTAATAATTTAACAGTTCTCAGACATCCCAGGTTTTCCTCTCCGATGTTTGCTCTCATGCCCTCCTGACTAAGTATTTTGAGTTCCTACTTCAGTTTGGAATGTAGAAGGTAAATCTGTATTCAGTCTTAAGTATTTAAACTTTCTTGATCTGTTTCAGTCAAAAAAAAACAACAAACCAAAACTGCTTGGTTGAATTCACACCACTTTGATTATGTAAAAAAACATTTTTTTTCTTGATGCTTCTTGTCTCTGTTTCACAGCACTATTATCATCAGGGCATTGGAGACATGAGATATTAACTACCAAATACTTTTCTATTTTAGTATTAAATAGTTGAAAATCTGATATCCCTTTTAATAAAAAGGTAATCAAGTAGCCTTTGCCAAAGGGTTAAATATTACAAAAACTGAATTATTAAGAAACCAGTAATAATAAAGGATGAAATCCCTCAAGCTTCTTTAGAGAAGAATTACATGTTGGAAACTATTCTGTTGACTGGATATTAATATCCAATACACATTTCAAAATTCATTACTTCTTAAAAGAGCTCTGCAATTAGTTTTCTGATTTTGATTTTATAGATGAACAGGCTGGTTTCCAACATGCCACATCAAATACTGTGAGGGTGTATATATAGGAACTAACCACAAAATATTTCATGATCACATCATTGCCATGCTGGTTTAATTTCTTTTTATCTGCATGCTATTTCATAAAAGGATTATTTAGCCTCAAGTGTACGTGTAAGACAGAGAAGTGTTTCAGGGTGCCATTCTCTGTATTGGCTGTATCAAGAAATGTCTCATTCTAGATAATCATCAGAGAAAGAGATGTCTATCACAATTCCTCCTCTATGTCCTTTATCCATGCTGCAAGGGCATTCAAGAAAAGGAACTGGAGTCTAATCTTTAAATTAAACACTAGATGGAGCCCACTTCCCAAGACTGAAAAATGAAAGCTTTCCTTGCAGCAACCTCTTACAGCCTATTGCAATATCTGGTCATGCATAAACATGACAGGATACAAACAGCTGCAGTGACTGTCCTTAATGCAAAAAGATATACTGGCCAGCAATTATATCTCTGCATAAAGGGATAGCCTTTAGTACTGAGCAACTGCAAAAGAATTTATGTTCCTCTACAGATATATTAGTTTGGTGTAAAAGGCCCACAATACTTGGGATAAACTAGGCATATACAGATTTTTGTAATACGATATTATAAATATAATGTTGGGTTGAGAGAACTATGAGTCTGAAATCTCTATTTTGACAATAATCTCTACGGATTCCAAATCTATGAGAATTTTGCACATATAAATTTGTATTAAACAGGAAGAATCCTTTTTCAGTTGTTGTTTTGAATTAATTCCAGCATGAAGGGTCTGTTATGGCATATGATAAAATGCCACCTCTCTCTCCAATGAAATATACCACATGTTCAACTAGAGATAAGTGCGCTTTGGTGTTAAAAATAGGATGCAGTAACACCAAACCTCACTATAAGTACTCTGGTGGGGAAGGGGAGGGTGTAACAAAAAACAAACAAAACCCAACAACAACAACCACAAAAAAGGTCAAGTTGCCAAGATCCAGATTGAACAGCCTTATGATTATTAGATAAATCCATTTATCTTAGGCTCCACCACAAACAACTGCCACTTCTGCAGTATTTTGGCCACACCCTGCACTGTCCTCACAATGCAAAGGGCAGTTAGAAATTGCAAGCAGACAACCCTTGGCCCTTCCCTAGCTTGGTGAAGGACATGCTGCCGAGCAGACAATAAAGTTGTGCAAAGCCTCAGACGTGATTCCCAGCAATGCAATTCTGCTGACAGACAAGCTATCGCTGATTGCTTTAACCTTTGCTCCATCCGGGCCACTGCCTTCACCTCACTCTTTCCCTAACAAACCTATGGCAATAGCTTCATCAAGGTTAAGATTAGCACAAAGGTAGTTAGCCTTACCACAGAAAACTACTTTTTGCTCTCAGTGATCCATCCTGCTAAAATAAAATTAATCCAGCTTGCCTTTGGGCATTTTCTGAATTGGCTGGGAGGAGAGACAAAGGAAGTTATTACCTACAACCAACATGGAACCTAATGGATATTTCTAGAAGGAAAACTACAGTGTCTGTGGTAATCAGTGCATTTTTTCCCTAAATGGCCTTACTCACTCCTTATTTACATGAAAGACCTACAAAACACATTCTCTTGGTCCAACATCCTTGTGGATGAAAGCTAGTCTTTGGAGTCTTGCAGATTGCTGCTGTGATGCTCTGAAACCAAGAAAAGCTCTTCAAACATAAGATCTGCTGCTAGGAGATCGTGGCTTGTAGTCATCATCATGCTGACAAGCGACCGCACGACCCCACTGAAGAGCACGCACAGAACAATGATCATATGTGTTTGTCAGAGCTGGGGCTCTCGAGCAAACATACTGCAGCCATAAAAGCAATGGGCTTTCCAGCTGTAGCAAGCACACAGCAAACTCAAACATTAATTCTTCTGTCTGTGAATATCCTGGTTCAGTCCTATTACATTATGTTTGCTATCCAGTGTATCTAAACTGAATGTGTATCTGCTCCCAGATGGGAAGATTGATTTGTGTCTTGGTTTTGCTTATTTTTTTTCAACAGTGGTTATAGCAAGCACCTAACATTTCTTTAAAAAGTAAATCTGAATATAATCAGCATTTGTTTGATACTTGACCTAAGACCATCTGGGAGAACACACCCATGTACTTCCACAAGCTTTCAGTTCAATAAAACATGAACTTTATTAGCAGGAAGAGTATCTGATCAACTGCACAAATTGTCAGCAAAAGGAGGAGACAATCGAAGTACCAGCCACAGTTGCAGGTTTGACTAAATAGTAATGTTTAACTACTTCCTTATCACCATCTTCCTGTACAACTATAATTTAGGAACCTTTGCCACTGTAATTTTCTCTGCTTCATTTTCTTTACAGCTATGCTTTAATGTGTCAGACTAAATACTTGTTCATCAGCACTATTATCCATGCAACAGCTGAAAATAACCCTCTAAGGGAAAAACACAGAAAAGAACAAATACAAAGGCTTTGCATATGTATAAAAGAAATCAAAAGACAAATTACCCAGTGAAGTATCTAATGCGGGAGAAAAAGTGGACACGAAGTTACAACAGTTACACCAGCGTAACTCTGAAGACAGACACTCTGCAAACATACTGAGCAGCTTGGTTACAGACAAGGTAAAGGTAATGCTAGAATCTAAAGCTTTCAGTTTCTCACAGCTATAATCCTGATGGCTTTCAGACTCCCAGTATGGAATGGACAAGACTGTGTCCTCGCTGGGAGCTCACCCAGCCCATCACAGCTGGAGCATGACTGGCAAGAATGACAGTTTACTTTCTATGTGGGTGGAAGCAGATAGAATGGCAGTAAAAAAGGTGCAAAAATAAGTGAAAACCCTTTAAATCCTATTTGGAGTTACTAGATTTTGCTTTCCATATTCACCTGTATTGCCTCCAGACACAAAAGTCAATCTGTAAATTAAACTGATGCCCTTCCAGAAGGAACAAAAATCAAAACCAGAAATACAACAGAAAAACTGAGACTGGATTAAATATTCAAATTAATTCACTTGCACATTCACAAGGCATACTCTACTAATAGTGTATCTTGTACATTTTATGTTTGTTTTCTAGCGGTTGCTGGACTAACTCAAATGCTGAAGGCTATCTTCCTGAAAACACAGGAAAACACTCTTGGAGGGTTGTCTAAACCATTAGCATGGCTTTGATCCTCCAAAGGTGCTGTTGTCATCTCTGACCCATGCACATTTCTCTTTACAAGCTCACCTATTTCATCCTGCGAGGCTGCCTCAGTACTTTGACCACTTCTCTCTTTTTCTCTACAGAAGCTCTGTTTAGCTTCACACCACCATGCATAAGCACTACCTCACACTGGAGAGCTGACTCACATTCAGTCCCTCAAACAGAGATTTTAATCTGCCTCCTACTTGAACTCCTACACAATTTTTAAAGGACTGGAAATAGCCATACATCAATCTTAAAAAAAAAAAAAAAGCTTTAGACAAAAAATCCCCAAAGACTGGAAGCCTTCTAAAAAAAGAATCTATTTTTCCTTCCCACAAGGTAAGCGAGGTGTGTTAATCAGTTACTTTTGTTTATATGGGTTATTTCCAAAGTTTTGGAAACTAGTTATACACCTACTGTTGCCATAAAACAAACAGCATATAGCTTCTTCAGAAGCAGTGTCAGGATTTAATTACTTTGTTCAGATAAAATCCAAAAGCAACAAACATTCACAGACAGCACTCCAGAACGAGCTTGACGAGATCCTGCATCCCTCTCTGTCTTACAGCAGCCACCACCAGCCTTGCTGTTATTACAATGCCCTCATGACCTTCCTGCTTTATTCATTTTCCTAGCACACGTGCCCCTCTAAATTCAGGTGGTTTTTAATGGATCACAGGATAAGTCAGGCTAGAAGGGACATCAAGAGGTCTCTGGTCCAGGTGTCAGTTCCAAGTAGGGCCAGCTGCAAGATCCAACTGCTTGCTCAGGGCTTTGTCCAGTCAGGTCCTGAAAACTCCCAAGGATGAAGATTGTACAACCTACCTGGGCAATCCGTGCCCCTAGCCAGTGGTCTGTCCTCAGGGTGAAAATATTTCACATGAACTTATTTCAACTGGTGCCCACTGCCTTTTGGCCCTCCACCACTGGGAAGAGCCTGGAATGCCATAACTCTTTTAGTGAAAAGAAAGGAAATAATTCCTTATACTTTTAGCTCTGCTATTTATCTGTTTTTGCAAAGTATGCTTTGCTTTCGATTTAGATTGCTGTTTCAGATTTTAACTTTGCTAGCAGCATTTGCCAAAAATTCAAATATAACCAAATCAGCCTGAAAGTGAAAAATAAATCTAAGAATAAAACTTGGGTGGAAATGTTCGCCCATGTGATTACAAACTTCCCCTGATATGCCATGGTGATAGCAGCACTTCAGCACTCATTACTGCATTTCCAGAAATCAAAGTGGCATCTCTTTATATTGGTGGAACACCAGAGCCAATTATTCATGTAGATCACAAAATAGGCCAAAAAAAGCAATATACATGCTGAAGCAAAGCCATGAGGAAGGCACTCTGCTACTTTTCAGACTCAAAGAGTTTGAGTAGTGTGTCCATCACAGTAAATATGCATTACTTCCTGGGCCCAGAAGCTATTGCGCTCTCAGGCTAATCAAGGCTTCTTAGCACATCAAAGGGCAGCAATCCCCACTTACAGACCTTACTGCTACTCAGTCACCCAATTACTCTGTACCAGTCAAGCAGTAACCTAACTGCACTCCTAAGCCATGCAACTGAGGAATAAAAGACATATAACCAGAACTAAGAGGAGGTAAATGCAGCAGTGCAACAAATGTTCTGAAAGGTCATATGAAACGTGATTAGTGCTATTATGCTCCAGGACTGTGGAAATTGTCCTGAGACAACAGCTTTCTAACATAAACTATGGATCAATAAAAAGGATTAAGCAACAATATTTCAGAATCGCTCAGTAGTAAAATACCAGGTTTTATCTTAAATTTTGCCTAAAGCTGTGCCTGAGAAGAAACTCCTAATTTGAAGATCCACCTTTTACTCTCAGGCTTTTTGCATCAGTGCAAGAACACAGGTGACGCAAACTGTGCACACTCAAGAGATGAAAGAGGAAGGAGAGGAAGAGAGCCAATGCTAACCCCCTCAAAGGGGTGTGCACCAGCTAAGCCCAGCGACAATCTGTCAGCAAGTGGCCAGTGCCAGCCCTACACTCACTCCCATGCCTTATCCAGGAAAGGGCCATTACCACCACCAGGAACACTTGCATCTCCCTGGAACAGGACAAGCAGCCAAATCCATGTCCAAATTTTATTTACCTTCTCCCTCAAAACTTAAGGCTGTGCATAAGTGAGGTTGTCATCACACAAGTGAGAGGTGAAGCAAGTTGTTTTCCTTAATTGAGCCTATTAGTAGTAACAGTCACTCCTGCTAGGTCTAAATAGCTCAGAGATAAATCCCAAGGCTGCTAAGCTGCCAACCACATCCCATCAGAGCTCATAGGCAGCTTTACTCCTACAGACAACACTGGGTAAATACTACCACCTCCAACCATGCTTCTGGAGCAGCTCTCCAGGCTGATATGCTCAAAGAAAATGTTTTCATCGCAGCTGTCCTGTCATCTTTACTGAAAGATCAAAGTGCCAAAACCTCATCCTCAGGGAGCAACAGTGGGTACCCCAGATGGATATTCTGCAGGTCAACCATCTGCACATGAGAAAAGGATATGACCCTGACAGAACTTTGTGCTTTTTTTATTTCATTTAGAAAAAAAAAAAAAAAAAGAGACCTCACCAGAGACTACTTGGGATAGAAGCCCTTTCTGTGAAAAAATCTGATACAATACTTAATGGAAACACACCAGCAACACATCATCTCTTGAAGTTCACACTGCAGGCAACACCAGTATTAGGAACAGTAAGAAGAATGACACCATGCTTTTCTAAGAAGTCATCCAAAGAATTAATCATTTTCTTTCTGAACTACTTGCAAAACTACTGAATAAGCCAGAAAAGAAAAATTAAAATGTTCTAAGCCATTGCCTCACAGTGTGTCTTACAGAAAAGTAATTTAAAAATTATTACTAAGGCAATAACACTCAATCTCATAAAATGACACTATTCCAAATTAATCCAATGCATGTTAATTCCTTCACCTTTGCCAATGATAAAACGGAGCAAGAAGAAAAAAAAAAGAAAACACTCCATCAAAAATAAGCTGAAATTCAGTAAGCTTTGCCTGTTGCTTTGACAAACCCAATACTGCAAAAACAGCCTTAGCTTTCATCAAGCCCAACTTCCAATACGTAACATTCTTCCTCTTTCTCCCAAGCAGGCAGAAGTAAGTGAAACTCATTTTTCAGACTCACCAAAATTATCCATATTCCAGGAGGCAGCCATTCATCCAGTTTGTGAAGTCCACGGTTGCAACACGGTCAGAGCAATCAGCAAAAAAACGAAGGGAAAAAGAGAAAAAAAAAAATCTTGAGATTCGACAAACAAAACAAAACTACTGTTTTCTGTAAAGGCTGCATTCCAGAACAGGTTCAGTTAACTCATTAAATGGTCTGAACACAAACCCACTCCCCAAACTTACTCATAAAATAAATAAAATAAACACAATAGCAATGCCATACTAATAAAATATTAATAATTACAATCTAGTAAAGATCTGTCAAGGCTGACCTCATAAGGAACATTTTGTGAGGGGAAAAAGGTATTTTTAAGAAAAAACAAACCTTCTCCTGTACCTCCCCCATTGGGCAGTAACAGGTGGGCAACATCACACATAGAAGAAGTATATTATTTTCTCATACTGCTGACATTTCTAAATCCTTGATGAGGAGATGTAACATTTGGCAAGGAAGTAAGGCAAAAGTGCCACAGCCCACAGTGACTGCTCATTTTCAGAATCCTCAGTCAAGGATGGGGAATTGATAATTTATTCTTTGCAATCAAGGGGGCCTACAGTCTACCTCACAGCTGACAGTCTATGCAGTGTTACACATCTGCAAACTGTCAAGAACACCCAAGCTGAAATAACTTTCTTTTTTTTAAATTTGGACCTTGAACAGTGTCTGAGTGACCAAACCCAGTGTATGTCACTTCTCTCGTACTAATAAAAACCCAAGAAAGAATTTTACAGCTTTCCCAGGCTCAGCATTGATTTCTTTTGGCAACTGCTCCTAAACACTCGACCAATTTAGCATTTGGGTTTTTTTGCTTTTCTGGTTGGTTGGGTTTTTTCATTATTATTCGTTTGGAGAGGAAATGCTTCAAAGACATTAGGACAAAATTGCCATGGGTTAGCCTAAACAATCCACATCTGTGTATATGTAAGGGCAGGGAAAGGCGTGCTCTTCTTTCAACCAGAGAAACCAATTACATGTGCAAGTCCAGGATGTGCACAAGGTTCCAAGCACAGAGACAGCAAGCGAGAAGAGTGCCAAAGCCTGCAGTGCAAGGAAAGGGGGCAGTGAAGGAAATGCTGCCATCTTCTCCCGGCAGCTCTATGACCACCAGAGTCATCACCATGCCAAGGCGGATGAGATGTCAATAAGCCAAAGGTCGTTGAAAAGTCCCTTGCAATGGACTGGGATATCTTCACAGTTCACATGTTTTAACCACCCAAATTCTCCAAACCAACTGTTCTGAGGAACAGGTATCCTCACAACTCAATGCTCTTCTGCTTGGTCCCAGCAAAGGGGCCTGAGGCCAAAGCAGCATTCTGGCCTCCAGAAATTCCAAGGCAGCTTAGAAGGGCAGTCAGCCACCAGCACAGCCCCTGATGCGGTTTCTACTTGATCCCCACAGAAATCATGGCATATGAAGGGAAATTTATCTGTTGGTGTCAAAAAAGAAAACAGAACTGGCACAATAAACTAATTTGCAGCCCCCCTGATGGATAACAGCTGATGAGTTACCTCCTCCTCTGCCTCCATGGCCCATTAATAAGGCAGCACAAAAGACTGCAGAAAAAGGATGATGATTGCTCATGTATTTACCACTTTGCTAGCAAACTTTTTTTTTGTTGCTGTTTTTGTATGAATGCTTTTACAGTAGAACCCTTTCCAACGCCTTCATACAAAGAATATTGAAGAGGAAAGAGAAAAGAGATTGCAAAGGATTTACCTTCATTTCTGATTTCTCTTGTCAGTCTTGTGAACCACAGTCCTTCCCCAGAGCAGCAACCATGCACCACTACTGCCAATGTGACTGTAGTTACAGATTGCCCGCAAGATATTACCTGACTTTTACCTCTGCAAGGGAAGTTGAGATTACTGGAAGGACATTTTTACTGGAGCAGACATCACTCCAAGACACTCCCAAGGACTGTAAAGGCCATTGAGTGACCTGACTAAACACAGGGCTTCATATTAAGTCAAGTGAGATTTTGATGGTGGCACAGAGCAAGCTTAATGTTGAATTTATCAGGATATGACAGGTCACAGGAAAGCAGATGTTGAGTAGGTGGGAATGGCAGTAAACATGGTGTGCAAAAAGATGAGGAAGGAACAAAACAATGTATGGATGACTCAGAACTGGCAGAATTCAAGCAAGAGATCTGCTGAACCAGTTTATTTAGAATGGGGAGGGGACAACAGAGCAGCACACTCATTGAAAATACTGCATATACATTTCTCAGCGAGAACAAGGGGTGACTGTTAAAGTTTGACACATTAGAAGGGGCTGCTTTCCATTATCAGCACAGAAGATTTGTGGGGGAAAAAAGTCATGATATGCCACAATGGGATGGATGGGATTTAAACTGCCTTGAGCATTGCAGCAGTATCTACTACCTACACTACATGTCAGTTGCTTGGGTCAGGGTGAGAAGAGATATATAAGAGCAAGACCAGAGAGACATTTTGCATTCCCCCTGTTCCTCTTCACATAGTTTTTGCATGACACTGGTTATGAAACTGAAAACACTGGTTCAGCGGCAGGCAGCAATTTTAGGGTCAATTGCTTCTTCACCAGACACTGAAATCACAATTTGTCAAGCATCAAACTAACTGTGAATGTTTTAGGGGACAGTGAACTTGAGTTATATATTATTACTGGGTCCCCCTCCTCAAAACCCCAGCTTGCAATCCCGCTTGATATGGGAGGTGGTTTGGTGTATTTTTTTTTTGCTTTAATCACACTTTAAGATGAACTCTGCAATTACACTACTTGCTTTTTGCTCCATCAACTCATTCCTGACTGTTATGCATTCTCCCAGTACAGATCTCAAGTGCTGGAATACGCTTTCAAAACCACACAAAGCATTTTTATCCATTTATCACAAGAGTACATCAATATAGGTTTTCCAGCTGAAAGCATTTGAAAGTTTCCTCAATACTTTTATAGTTCAGCTTAGACCCATTCCTAATCCACAGACAGGGTAAAAGGCTCATCTGACACCAGCACACCATGAAACAAATATGTAATAAAGCAATAATGAGATTAGCTGTCCAAGAAAACCCCCCCAAAACAGGGTTATGCATCTTTCCCTAATACTGTCAGGACAATACAGAATAACCACAACCCTTGGTGCTGCAACTGATTTCACTCTGGACCCAGCTGAATCAAACTGGTATTTAAACAGCATTCCAGCCAGTGCTCCAGCATGCTAGGAGAGATGGAAACTACTGGAAATTGGAAAGCCATTGGTGTGAATGTCAGATTTGGATTTATTATGTCATCTGCGGTACCAATTCTAGGCCAGGATTAAGCTTTTGTATTTTACTCTTCTAGGCACGTGTTAAAGAATGATTATGAAAACCGGATTCTTTAAAATGGAAAAACCCATCCAGCAATATTCTTCAAATCCTGTGCACCTTCAGTTAATCTAATCAAGAAGTGATATTTTGTATCAAGATGGGATGCTCATAACACTTTAGGAAATATGGTAGTTAACACCAAAAATTATTAAATCAGCAGTTCTAGGAAGATTTTCTGTTTAAGTGATGCATAACAAAGTTGAGTTTCATTCTACAGCCCTACCCCGACAGCCTGCTTTCTGACCATTGGGGCACCTGTGAAAGCTTACCGCATCACGAGCAATTTTCTGCTATACAGCTGAAAATTCCCAGTTGCCTTCAGTAAAGCAAAAGCAGCATTAATCATCAGCAGTATCAAAATCTCCCCTTCATCCCTGAAACATAAAGCCCAAGCACTGCATGCCACCAAACAAAAGCTGTGATAAGTTCTCAGAGAGTAAGGAACTTCATGTCTTAGCAAGGTTTCATAGGTTCACCCAAGAACATCTCTGAGAAAGTCATACACCTGTTTGTAAATAAATATTCACATAAACATAGAATATGTATGTAAACACACACAAATACACACATACATAAATATAAGCTATCTATAATTGATATAAAGAGGCTCATCACCCAGCAGGTGGCACTCATACCCCGAGCTCCTGAAGCTGGAGTATGGTGGGAGGTTGGGAATAGGCACTGCTCAACAGGAGGCACCATCTTTATGAGAGGTAAAACACCATGGGCACGAAAGTATTCACCACTCTTTTGCAAGCCCTGATATGTCAAGTCTTTCATCTGGGCCAAAATCACATTTAGCTTGCTGGCCAGGCATCCTCTCCATTAATTCCCCCGACAGCTGCAAGACTCCCTCTTCACTGCTGCTGATTCTCAAGTGCTCTTGCAGCTTTTCCAGGGGAGCAGCCTTTTGGAGACTGAAAGGGCCCTGGAATATTTTCTATGTAGAAGCATCACATTATGACGTTAAGAACAATACAATTATATGTAAAGCTTCCTTCAGACTTCATCACTTCTTTTTTTTTAATTTAACACACCCAACTAACTTTCAATTAGTCCCACTAATAATTTGGCCTTTTGTAGATCTCATAAATGAGCAAATCAGAACTGGCAAAGCAAATACTGTTTTCCTTTGATTAAAATTAAAGTCTTGTTTTCACCCATGACTTAAGTATCACTGTCGTATGTACATTCTTAATACACCACCTTCTTCAGCTGAGTGGTGCTTCAACTTCAGCTGAGTGGGTTTGTTTTTAAAAAAATATTTTCTTTTCAAATTCAACATTCCTCCCCTCTTAAAAAAAAATAACAAATCAGTTTAAAAGCATCAATTTGAAAACATCAGCTCTGTGTGGAGCAGTGCTGTTCCCCATAAGAGAATGCTTCATGCCAGATTGAAAGATACCTTTCCAAGGTCATTTCATGTTCCAATGGGTTTGTTATGGAGTTGTGGAATAGCAGATAAGGTTGCGCGAGATAGTAAAGTGCCTTCCTAAGCTAGTTCTGGGTAGTACTATGCAACCAGTATTTGAGCAAGGGACTTCTATAACATTTAACTCTGAAAAAGATGTCATATGTTGAAAAAAATGCTGCTGCAGAAAGGATAGGAGTAGTACTGAGATACTGATAATCTGTTTCTCAATTGAAAAAAAAAGGTCCAAAGAAAAGGCCATTTTCTTGACAAATTGTACTGACTACACAGGTCTGTGGCACTTGGCAACAATTGGGTGCTTCTAGGAACGTTACGGGGTATCTCTTCAGCAGGTTAAAATACTCAGCCCTGTAATCATGAGAATTTGATATTAAAAACTGTTCAGTTCAGAATCAATAGTGATGCCTCCAAGTTACAGGAACAAGGATAGCACAGTAGCTCCCTATTAGGTCCCAAGACTAATAATTTGCAAGGTCAAAAAGGAAGGGGGGGCGGGGGAGGTGGGGAAAGGCGCATATCTAAGAATGTTTCTTTGAAAAAGTCATGTAGTTACAAGTGTGAGAAATGATGATTCAGTATTTTTAGACTGCTTCAAACAGAACCCAAAAATGGAGGAAACCATGTAATGTAACAGTATCCTCTTAACAAGCTTTTAACACTCCCTGAACCTATCCCAAACTCTGAAAGAAGGTAAGCATCTGGCAGCACACTGAATTGCGTGCCACCATTTCAATCACCACACCAGGGACTAAATCCTTCCTTGGAAAGAACAGGGAAACAAACATGCAAACTCCAGAGAGACAGAGCGAATGGGGGGAAAAATCCTCCTCACAAATGGTTAGCTACATTTTAATGAGGTTTAAAGCTTGACGAAGGGTCACCCATTTGGAATATAAAAATGCAAGTATTTGGCATCAGAACAGCCTTAGCAAAGGAATAGTGGAGTGTGAAAGGGTGTTTTTCTCAAGTCCTAAATGAGTATTTTCGGGGTCTAACAGCCTGTGAGTAAAAAAATTAGAAAAATGGCCACCCAGCACTGAACTAAGCACAAAATGCAGAGTTTCGGCGCTTCCAGTTCTGCATTGCACCCTGCTCTCCCAGCCCCCCGCATTCCCAGAGGCTCCCAGACACCCCTGGCGACCCCACGCCGCTGCCCGCTGCGGGGGAGCGGGGGGCTACAGGTCCCTTGGCGTTATCGGCAACCACCTCCAGGGCTCCATTACTACTACTTTTAAATTTCCTGCTAGTATCACTTTTCTAATGAGCTGCTATTATTACAGAAATCGCCAGCTGAGTAGTTCGAGGGTTTTTTAAACACCCGAAAACGTAGAGAAAAGGGGGGCTGTGGGGAAGGGGGGGCTGTGGAACACCTCTTAAATAACCACTATTAAACATTTTTAACGCTACAGCCGCACTGACCCCGCCGCCCGACCGCAAAACCTTGCGGCTTCATCAGGACTGGCCCCAAACCTACGCTAAACCTTCGCAGAAATTGGCTTCGGCGACCCATCAGCACAGGCTGAGCCTTACCCGCGGATGCTCCCCCGGCCGCGCTCCAGCTTGCGCGGCCCCGCCGCGCACTGCCCCTAACTTCGCAGACGCCGCCGCGTCCCACCGCCCACGCGGAATTTCTGCGGGAAATGCCGCGCTCCGCGGAGGGCAAGAAGGCGGGAAGGGCAGCTGAGGGACAGGTTCCCGCAAGAGCTGTAGCCCGCCTGCGGCACTCCCGCACCGCGCCGCCCGGCCCCGCGCATCCCGTGCCGCGGGCAGCAAGCCCGCCCCGCCGCCCAAAGCAGCGGCAAGACCTGGCCGAGGAACCCCTGAATCGACCTCCGGCGAGGACGAGCGGGGGTACGGGACAGCCCACGCGGCCATAAGCAAAAACGCGGAGAGGGGAATAGAAAGAGGCGAGGAGGCGCCCCCGCGCCGCAGCCCCCGCCGCCCCCAGCCCTTCCTCCCCGCGCAGCGGCGCGGAGAGATGCGCAGCGGCAGCGCGCCCCGCGGGGGCAGCGCACGCCCCTCGGCCCTCCCCGCTAACCTCAAGCCAAGGACAGCTCGGCGGTCCCGCAGCGCATCGCGACCCGAGGACCCCAGGGAACCGCGCCGGGCCAGGCGGCAGCGAGGGCGGCCAGAGCCAGCGAGGGGAGCGAGGACCAGCGGCTCCTCACCTGAGCGTGCCCCGGGAGGTGCTCTCCGCTGCCGCTGCGGGAGGGACGCGGCTCCTCCCGCTGTCTGCCGAGAAGGCTGGCGCGGACAGCCCCGGCCCGCCGAAGTTACGCGCTGTCGCGGAACCGGGCTCCCACCCGCAGCGCCCGTCAGACTCCGGCAGCCGGCACAGCTCGGCTCGGTTCGGCACCGCACGGCTTGGCCCGCCCCGCTCCTCCCCATTGGAGCCGCCGCCGCCCCGCCTCCGACCGCCCGCCCGGAGTGTCCGCGGGGGCGGTGAGGGGCAGCGGGGTGTGGGACCTCTCGGCCCGCGGAGCTGGCCGTCGGAGCAGGTGAGAGGCATCGGCTCCTCTTGCTAGCCCACCACGGTCCCTGTGGGTTTTTTTGCTGGTGGTTTTTTTCTTTCTTTTTTTTTTTCCCGTTTCTGGGGAAAAAGAAAAATACTGAAAGCGGGTCCGCGACGTTACTTTATGCCATCGCTTCGTACTGCTGGGGTTACGGGGAGCCCGCTGCCTCCGCAGTCACTGAGAGGCTCCGATGCAGGCACTGCCACCCGGTCCGAACTGTCTGAACATGGCCATTATTACCCCGAGAAGGCAGCGGCAGCCCAGGCAGGATGTCCACAGGGTGAACGCTCCGCGACAGATCCAGGGAAAGCGCAAACTTCTGTGCAACAGCTAGAGGATAAGGCCGGGCAGCCTCAGGACTTCCTGAGCAATGCTACCCGCAAAAAAACTGAACACCTCGTCCTTTCAGTCTCCTTCCCTCACCAGCCTGTTGCAATTTCTGCCTATTTTTTCGTGTTCAGGTTATAGATACACTTGCTCTATGTGCTCTAGACTCAGAGAAGGATAGTGCATGGGAACTGTGGGACAGAAGCAAGAATATAGCTGCACTGGTGGGGTTTGAAAAGAGTTTCCAGGTTGTGGGAATCTCCCCTTGGATTTGGGAGAAACCACCCTGAAATTCCGGAGAAGGGAATTTGCAGCTCTGGCAACACAGCAGTCCCAGGGTGGGAAACCTTCACCACAACTGGAGGTGATGGCGATACCCACAGAGAAGCGAGAATTTCCTGAGACAAGGAACACCGGGGAAGAACCAAAACCACTCACGGCTGACTTATTTTAGCCAAAGTGGCTGTGAGATGTCCCCCCCAGACGAGAGGAATACTGTTCCCAGACCAGCCGCTTTGAGTGCCATGCCTAGGTCATTAACACCAAGATTATACCTGACCCTGCCGAGGTCTGTGAGTCACGCCTAGGCTGATTTATCCCCCGTGGGAGGCAGCCAGAATCGCCGCATTTAGAAAGCCTGCTGGCTATGCAGCGCCGGCGCTTAACGCCCAGCAAATCCCTCTGCTTGGCGGCAGGGAAGGCCGTTTCCCTTCACGGAGCCGAGCTACGGGGACAGACGGGCTGTGTCCCAAAGGCCACGGTGCAGGCTGCGGTAGGAAGGGCTGTGGCGTCCTTTGGCGTGTGGCCAGCAGCTCCTGCCTGAAGTTTGCCCGCAGTACAAATAATTGCTGAGATCCACCACATGTAGTCTTAAGAGTTCAAAGAATACCCGTGGGGGAGAGCTCCTTGTGAAGGGGGGCACAGTGTGCCAGCTGCCGATGGCAAAGGTTAAAGTTCTAACGGGGAAATTTTTGTTCAGCACACAAGATAATTCTCTATGATAAGTTATGCTTAGGTTCACTCAGCAAGAACATCCTGCTATTGAAGGGAGTTGTGTGGCAAGCAAATTTCCTGGGTGCCTGCTTTTTTTTTTGTGTGTGTGTGTAACTGGGTACCTGTGTACATTTATTTACTTTTACAACTTTGCAAATTGACATGCGAGACAAGATAGGCTTGAAGACTCTGACTTCATTTTTTGCCGTTTTTCAAAGCATTCACAGAAACTAAAGTCCTGTTCCGGTGCCAGGATACACATGATAAGTGTGAGGTAGCTGGAACATGACCTAGGCCAATGCATCAACAGGCGTCCACCGCCCGGGAACTGGTGACATTACAGCAGTGATATGGCTCCAGCTGGGAATGGTGGGGCCAGGCTTCCCAGCAGGAGCAGGGCTGCGAGTCAAGAAGTGAAGCTGTGCGCAGGAAAGTGCTTTGGTCATGCCACACAGGTTTCCACTTGCTATCACAGGATGGACTGACAGCGCATTCCATAGAATAAGGGGGTTTTACCTCTGATGAGGTCAAGGTGGGCTCTTCTCAAGGTGAGAAGGAGCCAAGCGTGTAGCAAAAGAACTGTGAAATGAGTGGTAGGGGTGAGAAGGCTTCTGGGGGAAGCTGGTGCTCTGCCATGGGTGGCAGCAGGTAACTGGTGCTTTAGGGGAGCTGGCTTCAGGTAATTCATAAGCAATTGCCCAACCCTGCTTTATTGGACAAAATGGCTGAAGTGTATTTTGTTCCACTGATGTGGGAAAAGGCCACGCCAGTCCCTGTTGGGGAGGCATTAATTAAAGAAACTAATGCCGAGTTCCTAAAATATCTGTCAGAGTGATCAGGATGTCTGCTGAGAGAAATCTGACTTGCTGGGCTTCAAGTTGTGCCAAGTCATTGTGTTCATCAGGAAATGAGGGTGTTCTGGGGCAGGTAAAATGGAAATAAATCACACTGACCCTTCTGTGGTACTTTCTGCTCATATTTCCAAAGCCACATTTTGAGAGGTGGCTTTCTTAGAATCATAGAATCAGCCACGTTGGAAGAGACCTCTGAGATCATCATGTCCAATCCTTGATCCAACACCACCGTGATTACTAGATCGTGGCACTAAGTGCCACATCCAGTCTTATCTTAAAAACCTCCAGGGATGGTGAATCCACCGCCTCACTGGGTAGGCCATTCCTATGCCTGATTGCTGTCTCTGTAAAGAATTTCTTCCTCATCTGACCTAACCTCCCCTGGCAGAGTTTAAGCCCTCTTGTCCTATTGCTGGTTGCCTGGGAGAAGAGACCAAACACCACCTGGTTACAATCTCCTTTTAGGTAGTTGCAGAGAGGGATAAGGTCACCCCCGAGCCTTCTCTTCTCCAGACTAAACAACCCCAACTCACTCAGCCTCTCCTCATAGCACTTGTGCTTGAGTCCCTTCACTAGCCTCGTTGCTCTTCTCTGGACCTATTCCAGCACCTCAATATCTTTCCTCATCTGAGGGGCCCAGAACTGAACATAATACTCAAGGTGTGGCCTCACCAGTGCTGAGTACAGGGGCAGAATCACATTGTCCTACTGGCCACGCTATTCTTGATAGAGGCCAGGACACCACTGGCCCTTTTTGCCATCTGGACCAACTGCTGGTTCATGTTCAGCTTCCTGTCAATCCAAACTCCCAGGTCCCTTTCTGCCTGGCTGCTCTCCACTTAAGTTACATTGCTACTTAGTAGGATGTAACAGCTCTTAGGCTATTTTTCATTTTTTGCTTATGTTGTGATTAATACTTTTAGCACATTGTATAGGAGTCTCTACTAAAACCACCATCCTAAGCGCACCTCTCTGAAACTCCCCTGCTAAGTATCCCTTGCAAAGGCTGCATTACAAGAATGTTAATCTGATTTACGGTAACCTGATGTGACAATTTGTGGTGATAGGTGATAAAAAGGTGAAACCTTGTGACAGAGAGGACATTCGTCTCTGACTGTGATGTCATCAGGGGAAATCCCAGGGGACTGGCTCAACACAGAGCTTATGAACACAGGGTGATGAATGAGGGGAAGTATTTGCAGCATCACTCTAAAGAGCCATTACAACAGAGAGAATCATTATTTCCACACATTCCCATAGTGTGGAGTGGCCTTATATATCCAAAATTTTATGGGCCCACTGAATTATTTGTGTGGCAGTAGTGGGTTTTTTACTTTAAATGAACATAGTTAATAATGCTCTGTCATAGTTACAGGGGCTGGGACCAGTTTATCACTATGTGGATATAACCCAAACTGTGTATTCTTGACCCTTGTGTCATTTCTGATGGACTGTTAATAATGAAGTGTTTGCAGCAGCTGCCCAGGGCACACCTGACACCTTGGGCTACAAGTTGGGTGTTAAAGAACCATGTGAGACAGAGGAGTGTTTTCTGTCTTCACACCAATGGCTCAGCTGTGATAACTCCCCTCTGGGGAGGCATCAGCACCTTCACACTCAGCCTGAGGGATCATGTCTACTAATGAGCCTTTAGGGACTGGCATAATAGGCAGCTGCAATGACCTAGACTGTCAAAGATTCCAGAAATATTCCATGACTCACAGCGTTAAATCACCCATTGTGAAACTCCCTGCCCTGGGAGAGGTACTGAGTATTCCCACCTGAACCTGAGAATATATAAACTTTGGGGTTTGTGACTTCTGGTAAACTTGTTGGATTCAGAGGAGGACCAGAACCTCAACAGGACTTCAACTGCCACTCTTGACAAGACTGTGACCATCATTCTCACAACAGGTTTCTTTTCCTCTTACTTTGCACTCAGGGGGACCACGTGGCACTCAGAACAAGGGGTAGCAAACACCGTTCTGTTCATGTCCCAGGGTGCTGTGTGTTTTTTTGTGGGTTAAAACCAGTTTTTCCTCTGTATCATTGTATTTATTGTAATCTTTTTAGTAAATTGTGACTCTGACTCATAATATCTCTTGATTTGGGTTCGTTTCTCCTGCCAGTTTACCTTTAAACCAGCACATCTTTCATCTGTCACTGCTTATTAACACACTTCCAGGAGATCAGGTGGTGGGAGAGTAGTGACTGGTGGTCACTCCATATTCTGAAGGAGAAGTCCAACCCTTTCTGAGTTCTGAGGATGAGGCCAGAAGTGCAGATTTGCAATAAAGTTTACGTTCACATAAAAAGGGTAATAAATACTACAGTAATACACTGTGCAGATGGTCTTTTCTTTGCAGACAGACCTTTTTCAATGATCTCTGCATCCCCACCATTGCTGGCACATCAACTGGCAACATGGACTATTGGCATCCTTTGATCTCAAGGGCATCCTGCAGACCTTTCACTGTGGCAATGTTCCTCACTCCTTTGTTATGGAAATCTGTTCTTGAAAAGTTTTCTGATTTGACAACTTACCTGCTTACAACAAAATTCAAGAGTACTTGTTTAAATGCTGTGATTCCAGTAAATGAAACTCTGCACCACAGAAACAGCTTTACCCCTGTGTGGTCATTTTAAATTGTTGGCTTTTGTTAGAGGAACCAGGACAGTGTTATAATTTACCAACCCCTGAGAATGGCTTTCAAATTGCAGACCATTATTATCTGAGATTAGAGCTATCCCTAGCTTCATTTTTATACTATCATCAGCACACATGAAGTTTAAAAGACAAAAATACAGAAAGACACAGCATCCCTGCACCAGCAAATACACCGTTTGGGGACTGAAAGAGATTTATTGAAATCAATGTGCACTTTACCATTGATTTCTTTGTGCAGTGAGGCCTTCTTTAGAGCTTGTCAGCTTTTTCTTGTAAAGCTGAAATGAGACTAACCTGATGTAGCAACACTGAGGAGTTTGAGGTAATACCTCTCTCTCTCTCTCTCTCTCTTTTTCTTTCCCTCTCTAGACTTCTGAGATACAACAGAATAACTTTTATTTAAAAATATGTTTATCACAGTTACTGAAGCCTGCCTAAAAATATACAAAATGCATGCAGTATTCGATTTGGCATTGGCAGGGGGCTTGACCAGATGATCTAACTGGTCATTTATAACCAGCTATGACTGTAATTGCATGTCCACATTGTGCTGTTCAAAATTTTGAATTCATCCCACACCATATTTTCATTTAGTGAAAGGAATTTACTTTAGCATCATCCTTTTCCCACTTCACAAGAGCAATTTTTCACTGTTGATAAGAAAATGTCATTTTTTGTTTAAAAATTGCAAATGACAAAGCCATTGCTATGCCTCCTGAGCTTTTGTTATTTATTGATTGTCTCCTTATTTAGTGAGTAATTTCAATGAACTTTATAATAGTAACAATCTGTAGAGCGTATCTATCAAATTGTACTGAAAAGACTTTACATAAATTATTCTAAATTATGATCATGTCATGTGAAATGCTGCTTTTTCAGCCTCCATAGCTTGGCCCCTATAAAGAATGGCAAGAAATATACTATTGGATATTTTAAGTGTACTGACAGGTTTCGTCAATGAGATGACTTGCTTGGTGGGTGAAGGGAGAGCAGTTGACACTGTTTGTCTTGATTTTAGAAAGGCATTTAGCATTGTTTCTTATAAGACCCTCATGAATAAGTTGATGAGGTACAGGTTAGATAAGTGGACAGTGAGGTAGACTGAAAACTGAATGGCCAGATTCAGAGTGTCGTGATGAAAGGCAGTAGGTTCAAGGGGACAAGTCACTAGAGATGTGCACAAGAGCTCAGTGTTGAGGTCAATATTGTGTAACCTCTTTGTTAATGATCTGGATGGTGGGACAGAATGTAAACATGCAGATGAAACAAAACTGGGAGGATTGGTAGATACACTAGAAGGTTGTGCAGCCATTCAGAGGGACGTTGATGTGTTGGCAGATAAGCATATTTTGTAGTTCAATAAAGAGAAGTGCAAAGTTTTGCAACTGGACAGGAACAACACCAGGCACCAGGAAAGGCTGGTGGCTGATCTGCTGGCAAACAACTCAGCGGAGAAAGACCTGGAGGTTCTGATGTATGAGCAGCTTATCACCAGCCAGCACTATGGCCTTGCTGCAAAAAAGGCCAGTGGTATCCTGGGCTGCATTAGGAGGAGTGTGCCAGCAGGTCGAGGGAGGTGATCCTTCCCCTCTGTTCAGCACTGGAGTGCTGGGTCCAGTTCTGGGCTCCCCTGTACAGAAAGGCATGGACTTCCTGGAGAGAGATCCAGCTAATTACCCTAAAGATCATTCAGAGACCTGAGCTTTTGAGGTATGAGGAAAGGCTCAGAGAGCTAAGACTGCTTTGTCTGGAGAATAGAAGAGGGATCTTATTAATGTATGTCATTACCCAGTCGAAACAAACAAAGATGAAGTAGCCAGGCTCTCTTCAGTGGTGCCCAGTGCCAGGACAAGAGGCAGCTGGTACAAATTAAATCAGAAGAAATTCCATCTGTACATGAAAATATCCTGCAATTTTTACATTGATGGCAGTTGAACACTGGCACAGGTTGCCCAGAGAGGTTGTGGAGTCTCCCTCCTTGAAGATACTTAAAAGCCATCTGGACATGGCCCTGGGCAATCTGCTGTAGGTCCCTGCTTGAGCAGGGAGGTTGGACAAGGTGACCTCCAGAGGTCCTTTCCAACCTCAGCTATTCTCTGATTCTGTGAGTAATTCAGATACTCCACAGAGTGCACTCTTTCCTAGTTCTCAATGAGAAAACAGCAAATTGCTCCACTGCAATTCCATTTTCTGACTTTGATGAACAAAAATATGTTATGCATCATTAACAACATACCAACATGTTAAAACCACGTTATGCTTGTAAAATAAAGAATATTTTTTCATCCATTGCCATCAAATTTATTTGTACATTAATCTGAAAAATTAAATAAGTCCACATTAATCTCCTAGTAAGTGATGCCAGGTACATGTATTCTTTAGTTTGAAATGAAAATATTTCTGTTCAAAGTTTGGGATGGAATGTGTACCGTCCTATGTTTCAAATTAAACCAAATTAGACGATTTTGAATCTGAAAGCTATGTCAAGGCAAAGGAAATGACAGTGTCTCAAACTGGCCATTCTGCCCCATAATGGCTTATCAGTCCAGGCCAAAAGTGCAGTAAAACCAGAGAAGCATCTGTCCTTGATCTGGTCGACATGAATATGCAAGACACATAATTCGTTGTTGGACAGGACTGGTGGCTTCCTGAAAGTGTGAAGTCTGGACAGTCACAGACCACACTGAAGTGGAAGGGAATGATGATCATCTTTTTTTTTTCAAATGAAATGAAAGAAGAATTAAAGCCTCATTTATTTAGTGGTAACTGAAACAGGACGAGCCACCACCCAAGGTGCAACACAATGTAAGAAGGCTGGATTGGAAGCTCAGCCATGTGGCTAGAGGGGTTTCACTAGAAATTGGTTGCAAAACCAGGAAATGGGGCCTTGGTTTGGTTGAAGCTCTGCATTAGCTTGTGAGTGAAAAGAAACACAAAGCAAGCAGGCAACCAGACAGGCAGAGTGTGTGTGTGGCCCCAGAAAGGTCACCAAGAATAAATGGCTTTTTTTTTCCCTTCCAACACTGAAAAGTCCAGAAAAAGATCTCACAAACAAGAAGACAGCTTCTAACTGACTGATCCTTCTGTGTCTCAGTGTACAGAAATATTTATATTTTAACAAACAGATTTTACCTGACTTGTAAAAACAGTTTTGACCTGAAGCAACCATAGAACTCTGTGAACTTTGGCTTCCTGCAAGGAGCAGCCTTATCTTACTGCAACACCATATAACCTACAGCTCTTAAATCAGTCTCCCATAAAGCAGGCTAGAGTCCCATCCCACTATCAATTAGAACTCCTCTCACAAAACAGTTTGAAAAAGATGTGTATTGCTGCCTTGGAGCAATACAGCTTCTTCCACAGTTATGAAACCTTTCTTCCTTTAGGGATAAACAGTAAAGCAACATCTAATTTATATGAACAACTCTTTCAGATGCTTAAATACTTCCAGCTTGATGAATTTTTAAGCTCTTCTTATTTCTCTGAATTTATTAATCTTCCACACCTGTTATTTTAGTGCAAACTAAATCATGTCTTGCCACTAGTGTTTCATATGTCCTTCTATGTTTTTTTTTTAAAGATTTGTGATTTGTCAGCTTTTTTCAAAATGGCAATGTATTAGCCAATTGTCCTTTAGATGGTTCTCCAGGTAAGGTTTCATTTCTGAGGATCTGTGGCATGAAAAATATCACCTTCTGACAAGGCTGTTCAGTCTACTCGTGGTTCTTTGTTGAACTGAGAATTTGCAGAAATGCATAGCAGTGCATGGACTACTGGTTTTTGCTTGCCAACCCCTCATCTCTAAATGCTATGCCATTTGTGTACAGAGCTATCCAGATGTGTGTCACAGCTTGATTTCTTGGGGCTGTCTGTGGAAGTGCTTCAAGAGAAGCAGTGCTCTCTACCCCAGTGACATGAAAAATCCCCTCAGGATGCTATACAGTACCAAAGCAGCAAAGCTTTATTACATTTGCTTTTAATGTGTCCCTTTTCAGTTTGTTGAAAATCCACCCTTTCTTCTGAACATGTTTATGAAGCCCAGAGAAAATTCTTTTTGTCTTGTCTGACTAAACCCTGTTTAATGTGACAGTGCAAATTATGACTCTGTGCTCTTAGCTGTTTGTTTGTAATCTGGGCATTTTCACTGATACAACAAAAATAGCTCCGATCTGAAGGTGAAAATTCTAGCCCACATTTCTGTGCCAACACTCACAGAAGAAGTCTAGCAACACAGGGGGATACAAACATATGCCTTAATCCTCTGAACGAACAGGTGCCTCATAGTTAAAGACAGATGAATACTTATTTGGCATATTTATTTGGCATATCCCCTGTAAGTCCCTGCTTCTTACTGCCCCATTGCAATGCTAAGCACTCATACCCAAAGCACAGCATGGCAGCTCCCCCATTTTTGTCTTCATGTGCACCTGGTTTGTGGAAGCAGAAGGAAGCTTGTGTCATCAAGAGCTGAGTTGGGAAGTGTGCACAGCCCTTGGAGGTGGGAGGTAAGCTTTGATATGTAGGGAGAGGGGAGGAGAAGTAAAAGCATTCAGATCTCAGCAGTTTGGGACAAACCTACAGATTGAAATCTTACAAACATTTGCAAGTTGTAGATTCCATTGGTTTTGACTTTTCTCTTGCCTTTTTTTTATTCCCCTTGAAAATGTGCAGTACTAGTGCACTATTTTCTTTTAAAGATTTGGCTTTTATAGCTGAGATGACAAGTAAGTTGAAAACATTCTGAGGATGAGAAAATTTGTAAAGGTACTTCCTGACAGCCTTAGTATTTTGACTATGACATTCCTTAATGACATTTAGAGTTACTGTGACAGCTACTATTACAACCTGTTAGTTTAGTGTGTATGATTTTACAGCATGGATCATGGATTGATTACAACTGGATCATTGCACATACTCAAGATCCATAATCTGCAATGCATGCTATATTCAAAAATAAAAAATACTTGAAGCAAAACTGTCTAAGGGACTTACACACGTTTTCAGACCGTATTTTTCTTCCTGATTGGATCACAGATTTCAAATTCTGGAGAGGAAGGGTTAAACCTCCTGACAGCTGCAGAAGTTTTCACAAAACAAGTGGTATATGTAACATAAAAAAAATCCAGAAAATTAGTCCAGCCCATTCAGATTAGTGACTGAAAGACAGAAGATAATAATTCCTTGTTGAGATGATGTTTGTCTTGGGTGAGTATCAACATGAAATATCTTTTTTTATTATTATTATTTCATTTTAAAGTATAAGAAAAGGGATCAAAACTAATGATTAAAATAGGACCTCAAATAGACTTCTGACTTACTACAGTAAAAAGGAGATTATTAACATTCATGAGGCCTCTACTTAAAAAAACAAAAGACTTCAAATGAGCTGAAAGATGAAGTAGATCCTGCAAACAATAGGTAATTCATTAAGAATTACAGAATAGCATCAATTAGGCTCAGTAACTACAAAGCAGTTGCCATATTTGATTACTTTTATGCAATTTATTAACTTCACACACTAAAATCAAATGTTTGCAACTGCAAAAGCAGCAGAAGGGGTATGTCTAAGTTCAATAATTCTCTAACACCAGTAGAATCTTTGTTAATCATATGATTGGAGGAAAATAGCTTTTCATAACTGAAGGTATAATTTTTCAAGTGGTCCTGGAAAGAGAGTGAAGCTACAAGTAAAGGATACACTTTGGAAACTCAACCCAACAGAAGACAGCAATTAGCTTTAATTATGATTTCTAGCATGAATATTAATGTGGAGACTAGGAGTAAAATAGATCTAACCACAGAGACAAATCCTACCTGTAAATAGTGTTCTTTGTATGTGTGAGACTGAATGTTTACTTCTTGTGGTTGTCACTCCAGTGAGGCAACTGAAAAGAGCATATAAAGAGCAGCAGTATTGTATCCTGGGATATTAACAATGCAGGAAGGGCCACATGTCTTCTGACTTCAGAGTGCTACTTGTATAAAGACTAAAGCATATATAAAATCCTAAAAGGATAAAAAATAATATACATTTCCAGATATGTATTATTTTATTGAAATTTGTAACTTTTCCTATGAATTATTTATGGCGTTTAGTCTCACTACACTAAACCTTACATTATCTATCAGATGGTCTTGCTTGCAGTAGTTAAGACTTGTTTTGTCAGTCTTTGATAAATAGATTTTTATTCTAAAAATTTTTCTAAGCTGCTTTCAACCGCACCTGCCCATTCCATATCATACACACCATATGGCAGAGTCATGAGCAGTGTAAAAGTGTGTATTGCACTGATTTTATATGTGGAGCCCCCATAATCCTCCCTGGCAGAGAGCAGAGCCTGACACCTGTGCAGGAAACTACAAAGCCTTAAAAGTGTGATCAGCAGTTTGGGAAGAAGATCAATCATGTGTTTTATGTGTTACCATTTCTCTGATAAGCCTGTGAGTGTGCTGGTTCAGAAGATGTATTGCACCTTCAAAAGTAATACTACAGTCAGTCTTGTCACTTTGCATTTACTCCATAACTTTTTAGCTTGATAAAAGAAATTGACACAGTTTTAAGTTATTTACAAAACTTTTAGAATATGTTTTACACTCTTTTGATAACATTATGTGCAGTTTTAGCCCTCAGGCACCTTGCTCAGTAAAGCATCTAAAAGAACAAAATTACTTTTAAATATAACCATTAAGTGCTCCCCTGAATTAAAACATTATTGACTAAATTTCGTGCCTTCAATAAAGCTAATAAAGTAGGTTATTGGAACAGGATTTGATATTTTAATTCAGCTTTATAATAAAACGTAAGGAAAATGGCTAGTGGATATTGACTACCAAAGGTTAATGTGATGTGAGATAAAGACTTAGACAGGCTTCTATCAGCACAATGGTGCTGAGAAACTTTTCATCACACTGAAGATGAATTTGTGATACTATGAACTGTTGCACACTAAACAAGATAACTTTTCCCAAGTCTTATATAGAAACTTTCCATTTATATTGCATTAAAACATTCTACATTATCAGATGTTTTTAAGAATTGCATGATTTTTTGTTCATTATCCGTTTTAAAGTAAGTCACTAGACAGAGAACAAATCCTATGGAATAACTTTATCATGAAGAAGGATGTTGCAGTAGAAGTAAGAGTAGAAGTTCAACTCACAAACAAATTTTGTTGATGTAGATATGCTTTTTTTCTGAAAAATGAAAATATTTTTGACTAAATTGCCAAACGGAAAAAAAAAATCAATGGCATATATTTCCAAAATCATTCCACCAAATAGGGAGGAAACAACTCAGAGTTAGATTTGTCAGCATAGACTCAATATTCTTACCACCAGAATTCAATAATTAAGGTTTTAGATTTATAACTTCAGTCCTATAAATGTATCTCTAGCAAATGCAATCAAAAGACAATATGATAAACTAGGATAATTTACCATCCATTTTTATCTACCCCTCAGTTTAACTGTGTTTTGGTCTAGGAAACATTGCCATTCCAGAATGAAAAGAGTGCCTTGGAACTGTAGATATAATCTGTTTTATCTTGCTTTTAGGCAGGAAACCATCAGCAAAGTATATTTCAAATTTTGTTCCAGTTTGATGGCTGGCTGATGTAGTTTGTACAGACGGTGATGGCCAAGCTCAGACTTCAGAGAGGTGAATATTGTGTCATCAGACGCAAATGCAGTTTCTTTCGTTGTACTCCAGGCCAAAGCAAGGTCCCAATAAATATTTAATCCTGTGTAAAACTCTGAAACCTCCAGTCTGTGAGACATGAGTTTGCACATCTCCAGTTTACTTCAGACAATAACCCTTTAGGATTTAAGAGTTACGGGAACTGCTTGTCATAACCAAATACCTCCTTCAGACTTCCAACAATCTCCCACATGGGTGTCACGGGAAGGAACTTTTCCTGGTTCCCACATGCATTTTGGACATAGAGAGATAAGGGATGTTTCCAAGCACTGTGCATGCTTCCAGCAAAATGGACAACTCTACCTTCTCTGGTTATTAAGCAAACAGCTCATGAGAGTAACTCTTACTAGGATGAAATTACTCCTATTGTTGGTTCTTATTTATTCCTTTAATTGAATACAATTAGGGCCATTCTCACTAGTCTCAATTTATTCTACCAGGTAAAAATTGTAAGAAAATAGCATTTGTTATGAAATAACAATGAATTAATAAAATGAAGGAAATACATTTAAATTCTCTTTACTACCACTTTAGACAAATACTGTGAGGTACAGTGAGGTTTCTGTTCCTTAGCTGTTACAAGTACTTCTGTTTTGTGGGGTGTTTTGTTTGTTTGTTTTTTTCCAAAAGGCTTTCTATGAATAATTTGGAATACTTTTTTAAGAATGGTGTTTGTATAAAACATTCCACCAGTGAACCTTTGTACTGCTGATAAACACAAACATGAAGTGTTTGGGAAACAATCTTCCTTCCAAGTCCAACAAACAGGCATTGAAATACCTCATCTGTCCAGACATTATGTGCTTTTCCTTTTTCTGAAATCTACCTCAAATGGTTCTGCACTGCAGCTACCTGGGGTAACTCCAGAGCTGCCTACAATCATCTCTGAGTGTCTTCAGCTTCCAGGCTGGCACCTAAGAGAGGTTAATATGACTCAGCTACTTTCTGGCCAATATTTTTTGCTCCTTGCAAAATAATACAGTAACTATATTAATTCCTCTACATTCTCAAAGTAAGCAATCTTTTCAGGTATGTATTTTGTATTATATTGTATATATATGTTTATTCAGTAGGAAAGAAAAAGAATTGAGGGAAAAGGAAGTCCTTTTTGTAGTTGCTGAACAAAGTAAAATTGCAGTAACATACATGGGTATAAGAAAAAGCACATTCATTTTCTGTTTTGATTAATATACCATTTACAGGTGAAAATAATTTATTAGAATGAAAGCTATACCAGGTAAAACATACTTCTGAGGCTAAAATTTTCCCCTATTTTCAGTGAAGATAGTTTTCAAAGTGGAAGAATGATCACATTGCTTCATACAAACTATCTGAACTAAACAAAGGACATTTCAAAGAGTCTCCAAATCCTTTTTTTCACTTTAGCAAAGACTTTACCATTGATTTGGTACTCCTTTTATGGATGAAAACCTTATTCAAGAAGGAGAAATGTTCCATTGAAATCACTTATCAAATAATAAACCATTAATGTGTTTTCTTTCTGGAAGGGATGATGCCAAGTAAATTACTTTCATTATAGGTCAAATATCACCGCTACTAAGAGCCTTGGACAGAGTTTTTAAATGCTTCAATGGATCTATATCAATGCACTTTCTACTGCTGAGGACTTCTGAAATCCCAGATCATCAAAATTCAATTCAGCTCAACTTACCCATTCAGTTCCAGTTCAGGCCTCCTCTTCACACAAGAACTTCACTGAAGAGTCAGAGGACACAGGAACAAAGGGAAGGGTTTTGTTTGTTTGTTTATAATTCTCCTTTGTGAGATCCCCCAGGAGAAGGAAAGAGAATAGTTTACAGTCTGGTAAGATCAGAACAGCAAAAGTATTTGCAGTATGGCACACAATAAAGCATTGCCTATTGCACTTCCAGCCAGCACCATTCTGTGAGACTCACAGATTAGCTCCAGATCCTGCAGCAGACTCACTCTGGGAGCTAAAATTTCCCTCACCTCTGGAGACTTTTCTTCTCTGGAGAGCCTTAAGAGACTGATGCAAACCAGATTTGACCCTCTACAGAATATCTAGCTATTTTTCTAATTTTTTCCTCAATGGATGGGTACTTTTTAACTACTACTTTAAAATTGAAGTTGGTTTTCATTCCCTCTGACAGTATTCACATCCCAGTAAACTTGAATTTCTTTTACAAGTCTATTTTCTTTAATCATGTCGTGGGGCACACTACTAATTCTCTCCTTCTGCATGGCTGCAGTGAGACCACACACACTCCACTCTGAGCACTAGCAGATTGGAAAGAGATGAAAAGACAGAACAAGAATAAAATAGCGTTAGAAACCCAATTCTGTTTCCATCTGAATTGTTCTAATATGGTTCCTCACCGATCCTGCAAACTTCAGGATCTTTGGTCTCTGTAGCCTGTCTATATTTTTTTTTCTTTCCCCCCCCACCCCCCACTGATTTATCATTTCAAAACTGATGGCAAAGCTGCATCCTAAGAACTATCAATTAGCCCTTGGAGGTAGTCTGAAACAACCAGTAGCCCACACTGTATTTTTTGGTTGAGACACCAAGACCAGAAAAGGAGGTATTGAACTGATCTTCCTGAGTAAATAAAGGGCTTCTTTGGAACACTTAATGAGAGAATTTTTGAAGTGAAGTACACAAGTATTATGGAGGGATGACACTGACAGGAGGTAAAGTCTCTATGTTAATGTGCTCATTGATTGGTTATTTCCAAAAGCGGAGCTTGAATATTGTATGCAGTTTTGGTCACCACAATATAAGAAAGCTGTTAAGCTACTGGAGAGTGTCCAAAGGAGGGCAACAAAGATGGTGAAGGGCCTTGAGGGGAAGCTGTATGAGGAGTGGCTGAGGTCACTTGGTCTGTTCAGCTTGGAGAAGACTGAGGGGAGACCTCATTGCAGTTACAACTTCCTTGTGAGTGGAAGAGGAGGGGCTGGCACTGATCTCTGACAAAACCTGAGGGAATGGCCTGAAATCGTGTCAGGGGAGGTTTAGGTTGGATATTAGAAAGAGGTTCTTCTCCCAGAGGGTGGTTGGTCACTGGAACAGGCTCCCCAGGGAAGTGGTCACAGCACCAAGCCTGGCAGAATTCAAGAAGCGTTTGGATGATACTCTCAGCCACGTCATGTCACTCATGGGAATGGCCCTGTGCAGGGACAGGAGCTGCACTTGATGATCCATGTGGGTCCCTTCTAACTTTGCATATTCTGTGATTCTGTAACTAGAATCTATTTTGAGTGCACAGTGAGCAGTCGTCCAAACTGTGATTTCCCTATTTCAAGAAAATGGTCAAGTTGGAAAAGTTTGGCACAGCTACACTTACTGTAGTGCCCTCCATTTTAAAGAGAATTGTAATTTGAATCTCACCAAGAGATTACTCTGAGAAGACAGTTGTGATTCCTGATTTGAATCTACAAATCATTCCATTTGATTTTTACACTGGTGATATTGTCTAAAGGAGAAACAACAGGCTGTGGTAAGTATTGCTGCATTGGCATAAAAAGCTGTCTTCTGTCTTCCTGTCGAAGATGACATCATCAGAAAGACATTTTTTGTAACATGGGTCTCACCTGAACTTCTGGAAAGAAAGCTATAGTTCAGAGACCTGGTTGTTCAGTTTGCATAATTTGTGTAGCTCCTGGGGCAGATGTTTATACATCTACTGATTCAAAGGACATTGGAGAATCAGCTTAAAGTGTCATCTATTTCTGCCATCTCTGCGGCGTGTCCAGTGCCATTCACATTACATGTGTTTCACCATCAGGAATTCAGATACAGCCTTTCTCTTGAGGCCTGTAGCCCTAGCTCATAGTCTTACTTAAATCCATGATTTTAAGAGATATATTTTATGAAATATTATGTTATTTTATGGACATTACAATCACTCACACAAGCAATGCCTTGGAATGCAAGCTCCCTGTGGTGGCCGCTGATGGCACCATAGGGATGGATGCACTTATTGCAGATTATACAGGTTGCAGTTCTTAATTTGGACACCTTCCTCTGCCAGCATACAAAGTTATATGTCTGTGCACTTCCTGGAACAGCCTTGGCTGCTCCTTCTAGGTCTGCCTCTCCTATTGACCAAAGTTATATTTGACATCAGCGGTGCCTGGGGCTGAGGTCAGCTAGTGTCATGGATAGAACCACTCACCCACTGGCCACAGGCACGTTCAGGAGATGTTTGGAAACTCAATCTGCCCCAGCTACAACACTTGTTTTGGCACAGGAACTACCACACATAGGCACCCTTTGGGCATGGCAGCAGACAGAAAGCCCAGCATTGTGTACTAATGACCACAGGGTTTTTAGGAGAATCCAACTATTCAGTAGCTCAGAGCCATACTGTGACACTTTTACATCACCCCATCTCATATCTAATCTTTCAATTTTTTCATGCATAGAGTGTGCGTTTCATGATAATTATTTTTGTCCACACTTGAAGCGCACAGAATCCAGGTCATTTACAGGCTTGTTACTAGAGGCCTGTCGGTCTGTCAGCCTGACCTCTGGGCTGTGGAAAGTCATGTAACAGACCATCCTGAGTACCATGACACATACAGGACAACCAGAGGATCAGGCCCAGCCAGCATATGTTTGTGAAAGAAAGGTCCTGCTTGGCCAACCTGATCTCCTTATGTGAAAAGATGACCTGCGTAGTGGATGATGGGGAGGCTGTGGATATTGTCTTCCTAGAATTTGTAAAGCCCTTGACACCATTTCCCTCACCATTCTCCTGGAGAAACTGGCTTCCTGTGGTGTGGATCGGTGCTCCCATCTTCATCAGCTTCACTGCCCTTCTAAGAAGATCAAGTGCTGGATCCTGCACTTCAGTCAAAACAACTGTATGAAGTGCTATAGGCTTGGGGCAGACTGGCTGGAAAACTGCTTCGTGGAAAAGAACCTGGGGGTGCTGGTTGACAGTGGCTGAACATGAGCCAGCAGTGTTCCAGGTGGCCAAGAAGGCCAATGGCACCCTGACCTGTATCAGAAATAGTGTAGCCAGTAGGACTAGGAAAGGGATCATCCCTCTGTACTCAGCACTGGTGAGGTTGCAGCTCTAGTCCTGTGGTCAGTTTTGGGTCCCTCACTGCACGAAAGACATTGAGCTGCTGGAGTGTGTCCAGAGAAGGACAATGAAGTTGGTGAAGGGCCTGGATCACAAGTCCCATGAGGATTGGCTGAGGAAGCTGGGACTGTTCAGCCTGGAGAAAAGGAGGCTCATGGAGGACCTTATTGCTTTCTACAACTACCTTGAAAGAGGTTGTAGTGAATGAGGGGTCATCCTCTTCTCTCAAATAACAATCAATAAGAAAAGGTTTAGACTGGATATTAGGAAAAATTTTTTCACAGAAAGTGTTGTCAAGTATTGGAACAAGCTGCCCAGGGAAGTGGTGGAATCACCAGACCTGAAGGTATTTAAAAGAGATATATATTGTGGCACATGGGGACATGGTTTGGTGGTGGAACTCAATGATCCTTAAGGGTTTTTTGCAACCTTAATCATTCTATGATTCACTTATCACAAGTACGTCTGAAAGTACATTTTTTATTTCACACAATCAATTGATTCAAGTGTCTCAAACAAAGCTTCTTAACTTCAAGTGAAAAAAAAAGTTTTGGGTAAATCATGAATGAAATCAAGAGTTTATTTGCAGCTTTTTAACAGTCATTTGTTCAAGGTACAATAGTCATTTGTTCAAGGGCCTCTAGCACAGCATATGCAAGAATCAGTGAAAAGTGCTCATACTGAGGAACGAACAGCAACTATTTTTCTGACAAATATTTACCCTTATGTGTTACATTATCTTTCTAGCCAACATCTTTGTTACCAACTCCTCAACAAACTGGAATGAAGGTGTCTGAAATGCATTCAAATCCAGATAAATGTAATCATGAACATCTTACTGTGTCACACCAAATATGAAAATGAATATTAAAATTAGTATTATATTGAATAAAATTAGTATTGCTGCCTGCAAAGTGTTCCCTGTGCCCTTCATTCCAATAACAAATTTTTTTTATCTTCTCCCAAACTTTTTAAGATGTGTCCCAGGCTGGCAGACTGACAGTGCCAAATTACTTTGTAACCTAGGAATTGTGGGGAGGAATGTTGAGGTTCTAGTCACTGGGCAGAAGACAGGTGGTACATCTGGCACACAATGAAAAATATGGGAAGTAGTTTGGGAATGTAATAAGAGCATATTAGCTGAATGTTTCTGTTAGAGTATTCAGTAGCAAAATATTTAATGATGCTGACATTTAAATTGTGATAATTAGATTTCCTAGTTAGCACCACATTGAGAATAACGGGAACAGTTTATATATTGCTAGAGCTATTATTTCAGACTGTCTACCAACTTGGATTGGCAAGAATGACCTGGTTCATATGCTATTTTTATGTGAGTTTTATTCTAGTGTTAATGAAAGCTTAGCTGTTGGATCACAGTCCTCTTCTATTATGTGGCTCTATGAGGATGGAAATCATGAAAGGCTTGCTTTTAGCCAATCTAAGAGCTGCTCTAGTGAGACAGCCCCACAATGGATTACATCTACAAATACTGGTCTGCAAATACGGCCACAACACCTCCCTTTCAAGGTAGTTTATCTAGATGTCTCAGAAGGTACACTGGACAGTTGCATAGAAAACATTTTCTTTGCAAAGATATTGTAGGAGGATCAGAGTAAATTCTTGCCATTATTCCCTCTCCAAGATATTTGTCCCCTTGCTGTCAGAGGTTTGCTACACCAGGCAGGATGGAGAGCCGCACCTGCGGTGGCACAGACTGACAGTCTCCACCTGATGGCCAGTTTTGCTGCCGTGTGCAGTAACTGCAGGAAAGCGATCCATGTGAAAAAACCACCTTCTTCCAGCTGACTTTTTCCCCTCCAGTGTTATTGCAACAGAACAGTTTTGGTGGATGGGATGAGGAAAAAATCTACTGTCTCACCCATTGTAAGAGATATTAAAATCATTCACTTCTTTTTCTCCTACAGGCAGGGAATTGGCCTCACCATTAACTGTACTTTTGGCCCCCATGACAAAAGATTTATTTCAGTTTAGATGACCTTGTCACAGCTCTGCAGAAGGCAGCTTTTCTGAAATGCTGTCTGCAGCCAGTTTACTTCACAGCCAAGTGTGGCTGTGTTCAAGTCCAAGCCCTGAAGTAGAGAGCTGATCACCCTTGTGTGGGGGCTCCTGCCAGCTGAGTGGGCAGAAGCCTCTGCCTGGATTGAATATAGGAAGGAGCCTGAAACAGGTGCATCTGAGGGGGTGTCAAGGCTCAGGGAGGACCCGCCCATTGAAAAAGAGGCCTAGAGTAGGACTGAAGAGGCAGAATAAGTACATATGGGACAAATGGTGGGACACAAAGACATGTGATGGAGATGGATGGAGATAAAAGACCAAATAATATGGATAAAAGCAAATTGAAGTGAAAAGAGAGACCATGGAGACAGACCGTCTGTAGCTACTGGGGTATTCTGCCCTCCAAGAAGCCAGGCTGATCCCAGGGGCTTCTCAACACTTTTGCTGTCAGTCGATATCTAAGAAATCCAATAACAATGTGTGAATCTCACCTTCCCTCATTTCCAAACAGTTGGCTTGCAGTTTATCACAACCCCCCACTGTTCCAGTAGCAAAAGTGATCAGGAAGCCAAGATTTATGCTGTACTTGTGGGGATGTACAATACTGCTGCTAAGGTTCAAATGATGCATGCCTGGTTTTTGAAGAAATCATTAAGCACTACAAAACAATTCCAAATGAATCTTCTTATTAAGGGGAAAAAAATAGGCTGCAGAGCAAAGCACTCAGAATTTTATAAAAGCATCCAAAAATAACAGAGACTGAGTACACTCTCCATGTTTGTGCTCACTGTGAGACAGTGTTTAATTAGGTGATCATGTAATATTTCATCCACATGACCTTTGCCTGATCCCACACACAGGGCAAATTTTTTTGCTGCTCTAGTAAAGCACATTTCTGTAGCAGGCATTTTATTTTGCTCTACAGAAATTAAATGTATTTATTGAGGTGTAGTAGGTTAACAGGAACTATCTGAGGAGAAGCAGAAAGGAAGAATGACTTGATGAGTAACTAATCACTCATTCTTATAGCGACAATTCCTACAGGGATTTCAGAATTTGTTAACTACTTCATCTTCACCATGTTTTTCTTTTAGCAAAAAAGTCAGGGATTATTTACTTATGTGGTATATATGTATAGTAAGGGCTGAAATTACATATCAACCTTCCCCTTGGAGGAAGCACTGAGATGGTCTTTTGACCTATATTACTGTCTATTTTCATGAAACTTTCAGGACCTGAAGACTGCATAACTTAGACCTGCTGTCAGATCTGGCCAGTGACATGTCTGTGAGCCCCACTCACACTCATTCACAATTATTCAGTCACCTGAGTGTGAGTATTGAAGCCCTGTTTCTCTGGGCCAAACAGATTCACTCCACATATGACAGCTTACAGAAGGGTTTTTCCAGTGTCTGTAGCATCGGATTTGCTCAGAAAGGTCTGAGTCTCACATTTGTGAAACCTTATCCAGGGAATGCCTGGGCACATGGAGAACACTGGTGCTACCAAGCCAAGTTTGTAAGCGAGGGAGGCCCTAAAATGCACCTGTGAATCCCTGCTGGGTGTGGATAACCAGTTGCACAGCCTTTAAAACCAAAGGCACGGTTTCATCAGAAAGGATACCTCTGACCATACACATTCCCTGGAGCTTAAGTATCTGCAAACAGTCAATTTGCTCACAGTATGGAAGCTTATCATCAGGCAGCTAATTCAGCTTTCCTCCCCTGGGATAATAAATTCTATTTACTTACCTGTTATCAGCAACAATAGTTGTTTAGAAGGAATGAAACAGAACATGATTGATTAGTTCTTTCTCCAGCTCTTTGAGGATCCAAGGTTATTTTTGTCATTCTTCATACCACATTAACACAAGCATGATTCCTTTCAAGGTACCAGTGCGGCTATCATGGTAACAGAGTGGATTATTCAGTGATGTGTTCAGAAAGAGTGGCTGTTTTTCTCCCATCTTCCACTGCAACATGAATACAGGATTTCTAAGGCTACCGTATGCTTACAGCTTTTTCTCCCATACTTTTTTAGGCAGGAAAACCTGTTGGTTTCTGTATAAATTTCAGTGTCTAGAAATAAACTGCAATCCTCTGAACTAAAACGAGTTCAGATACATCTCTTTGCTAGAAAGAAAGAATGTAAACAGAGCTGTTATTTATTTATTTACTTACTTATTCTTTATCTGTATGGACAAACAGTGAATTTTCTCTTCCACTTTTACTGAAAAGGCTTAAATATTTTCTTTTCCCCTGGGCATTCTCTTCATGGAGTCGCAACTGGTCAAAATGGAGCCAGCAGAGCTGCAGCCATGCCCTTGCCTTTTTGCTTGCTATTAAAGTCTGTCATTGGTTCTACAATAGACAATATAATTTCCCACTTGCAACAGGTGGCAGAGCAAATGCAATCCAGACAGGCACTCACCCAGCGCAGCAGCTGTGGCTCTACCTCCCTGGGGACATGCTGTGAAAAAGTCAATACACTTACAAGGCATGGTTTTCCTAAAAACTGTCTGTGTGCTTGTATAGGGACAGCCTACACCTCCCTTGCCCTGATCTTACTCTTTCTTCTCCACCTGTAATGTTCACACTCTACCATGAGTCTCTAAACCAAGGCTCCTTCTTCAAATCAGCATGGCAGTCAGCATGTCAGTGCTGAAAATGAAGGTACATTCTCCTTCAACAAGGTGGAAAGACTGTTTTTCCCCCCAGTAAATCTTAAGGGATGGGGTTGTGTTCTGTGGGCCATTAGATTTGGCAGTCAAATGCTGAAGGAGTAGCACCAATCCCATCGTCATCCAAGTCTTCTCTCTTTCTTCCCTTCCTTTACTGCCTCAAAAGCTCAGCATTCATTCAGCTGTCTTGTGGACTAGGAAAATGGGGGAGATGATAAGGGAGGGAGAGTAGGAAGGCATGCCGATGATCAGAAGACAGATAGCCTAAGCAATGCAGTCATATTCTCACATTTTAGAAATACAAAATGTATTTGATATCTCTTTCTGTCTGGCACTCATGAAGATCTCATCTTTTCATTCCTGAGCAGCAACAGGCACTGTGGAAGAGTGCTGACACTTAAACTCCTCTTTTCAAAGTGTGTCCATGCTGTATGGGGTCTCACATGGAGAAAGAAGACCCACAGGGGTAAGTCTTGCCTTGAGTGACTCTTTCCTCCTCCGTGTGGAGGAAAGGTGAGTGCATTATAGGATAGCACCATTAAAAAAGTTAAGAAATATAAATTACTGTGAATAAATTAGACTGAAGCACCCTGGGGCCCCAGAACATTTTTCAGCTGAACTAAGAGTAAGAACATTTTTTAACTGATTTAATTTTAATCAAGTGAGAGAAGTGACTGGTAGATCTGAGGGGAAAATGAAAGAAATGCAACTGAGGAGAAAATCTGCTGCTCCCCTGGCTTCCTCACACCTTTCAGTAATCCATCACACTCTGCACTGCTGAGGAGGGGGAAGAAGAGCGTGGATTTGTAAGTGGCAGGCAGCCAGAAAAAATTGACCCACCACACTTTGAGATCAGGGTATCAGCACTTCTGCGTGCCAAGACCAGTGCAGCCCAAAATCATATACTGATTGTTGGATAACAAGCATGGAAGCCTCCGGGCTGTCCCTTCAACACAAGGTGCCAGAGCAAGCAGGCCATCACATGGACACGGGCTGTCATCTTTGTCCCCTTCAGCCTGCAATCTTGAACACCATACTGGAGAGTAAAGTAGAGGAATCCATGCATTCCTTGGCAGGCAGCAAGGTAATCCTGTTTGAGCAGCTGGGTGTCCTGGTGCTTTCCTCAGGACTGCCACGGCATACAACAGCAAGCCTGTGCTAGGTTTTCGGAGCCCTTAGTCCATCCTGCTTAATGACATCATTAGCTTCTCCAAGTAAGAACAGTCCTTAAGCCCAGGAAAACCTCCATTTCAATGGGATTCCAGGGTATTACTCTGACATACTAAAATAATTGGCTGCAATGGGAAATACTGAAGAAAATGATGCCAAAAGGACCATCAAGAGCACAGAATAAGTTTTGCAGAAAAAAATTACTTGACATAATCAGAATTGTAGGCATCTCTTTTTGAAGCTGTAAACACACATTTTCCAAATGAAGATTTTATTGTTGCCTTTTAAAAAACAAATATTTTCCTTTAAACCTCTAAAAATATCAGAAGATATTTGACTTGATACCAAATGCAAAAGGCAATCTAACCTTTTAAATATTGTCCCGACATCATGATTTCTGAGCAGTTTGCACTGAAAGTGTGATATGTTGTAATGCTGAGCAACAGAAGACCAGGAACACTGGTATCTAGCAATCCTAGTCTAAGGAAAAATTAGTCCTTAGCTTTTAGTAACAATCCATTTTTTCACTTGTTAGTTATAGCAATACCTCTAGTTCTGAGTTTTCTTGCACATTTGGAAGAAATCAACACTAGTTTTTTTGCTGTTTTCTGTAAAGTGACCTGGGACGTCTTGTATAAATGGTGCTGGGCATATTCTGAATCTTTGAAACAAGTATCAGGATAATTAGAAAACTAAGACTACATCCACAAAACAAAGAGTTTTTCCAACTTACCCTCACAGGTTTTAAATATCCGTTTTGGAAGAAAAACCCTAGCAGGACTTTCATTAAGTCAATTGACAGCATAAACCAGAGTAAATCTAGACACAAACAGGTCTTAAATCCTAACACTTCTCTGCTTATAAGTAGCAGAGATCCTCTACCTATACCTGCATTTTTACCCCTTTACTAAAGTAATTGTGTGTATTGTAAGATTAAACGTTTCAGAAGCTGCAATTACTTCCTGTCAATTTATTCTAAACTCCTATGTTTTTAAAGAGGTCATTTACTGAAGGGTTTTGGACCAAAATCCAGAGTATTTCCAGATTGGCATGGACTGCCAAGAACAACTGTAGATAAAAATACAGCAGATGACTTTTCATACAGGGAAAACTGAAATCTGTATACTCATTTTTAATTATAAGGTCCTTGATCTGGAAGATGTGTGATATATTCCAAATCTAATTAATGTTTAAGGTTTTTTGTTTTTGTTTTTTTCCACTTGAGTTATTCATTCCTGAACAGTTTTTAAGTAGTCTTCTGTGCTATTAAATACAGTGGGCCTGATTCTCATGAACAATAGATTTCTGTCCCGTTCTGACAGCTCAAAGAACCCTGAAAGCACGTAAAACTGGCAAGAGAAAGTTGCACTTCTTTTTCATGCTCCTATACTTTCAGAACAAGTCCATTATAAGTGAGAATAAAGGTAACTTTGCTTCTTAAAAGAGAACAGGCATATTCTTTGCACAAGAGCACTTCCATGTCTTCAGCAAAGCTTTGGCTTTTGCACTGGTTTAGCTACAGCAAGCTGGGCAGATCAACACTGTCTACAAAGAGAAGCACAGGAAGCATGTGCTTATCATTCTAGCTTGGCATCTGCCAGCACTCAAAGTATCCTATAACATTTCTAAGTCCTCTGAGAGAGGAGTTGCATCCTTGTTTTGTTATTTTATTTCTATGCTAGTAGCAATGGTCTGAAATACGAAGGTCACTAGCTCTCCAAATATTCACACTTCAGTGTGACTATTCATCTCATGCTGGTTCAAGTCTATATCCACAACCTCATTAACTAAGAGGGTCACTCTTGAGACAAAAGTAGACCCTCTTGACTACCAGATTCTCATTTCATTTATATGGAGTAAAGTGAGCTTAAGCTCAGGCTTTGAGGTTAATGGTGGAATCTTGACTTGAATAAGTTCAGTCCAGGCACTATCAGTGTCATCACTGTTATACAAACACACTCTGTGGATTTTTTTTTCTGAGCATCTCTTCATATATTCCAAGATTTTTTTTTAAGAGGAAGTTGAATGCAGCTAGCAGGTTTAAATTGACATCTAGTTTGATTTTGATATTATGTGCCTCTGCCTATGTACAGGTTTGGATGATAATTAGTTATTTCAGTACCTAAAAATTCCTCTCAAATTGATTGAGTAAACATGTTTCCAAAAATAACAACTTCTATGCCTTGCTTATTATCAGATCTGCTCCATTGTGTCTTGCTAAAATCTTCAATAACAGAAACAAAATTGGAGGATGAAGAAAATTGGAAAGAAAAATAATGATGAGAGCTGTATGCTGTTCTCTGTTAGCACAGGAGGTTGATGAACCATCCTTAGCTGTTTAAATAGGCAGTGTCAATAGAAGGATTGGCTCTGGTGCCTGTGCATCATTTACTGGTAGAAAGTAAGTCTTTACTGCTGCTTGCATTGCAATGCCTAAGACACACTGCTGTATCACAATGGGGAATTAGAGCCAGACTATGAAAAGCCTTGTTGCCTGCAACTAATCTGCATGATGACTGCATTTTAAAAAATGGATAAATGCTACCTGAGCAAGGAAGGCAAACTGCAATATCAGAGAAGACACAGCATATTTCCTCATCAGCTATAGAAGATATATCTCAACACATTGGATGTTGTAATCATGCTCAGGACAGCATGAGATTGTTTTATGTGGCTGATTTGCTGTTATCTTTAATTAGCCACAATTCCGTCTTTTTGAACATTAAATGAGTTTGGTTTAAGAATTCTAATTGTCAAAGTCTCTCATATTAACAGAATGGAAAAAATTGCATTCGTAATGACCTGAATTTTAGATTACAATAAGCTATTACAGGAAACAGAACAAACGTGTACAGAAAAATGATCAGACTGTGTGGTGTTCTCCTCACTGTACCACATTCCCTTGCTTTCCCCATTTTGGATACTCTTCTAGGCTCTTTCAAGGCCAGAGCTTCATCTTCTACAGCACCATTCAGTCTGTTTCAATGGATACAATTCCCAAGCCTCATCCACCCACTCATGGGAAGAATACAAGAATATTGACTCAGAATTTAGTTCATAATTTTCAAGGGTTAGAGTGACTGGAAGATTTTCCGCCACTTAATATAGAAATGGGTGTAATCTTCCAGAAGAAATTTCACTCTCCCACAGCCTTGTCTTGAATCTTCTGTCAGAGGAAATGGGCTTATATATTGCTAAAATATCTTGAGCAGCTTTTGACACTTCAAAGCATCACTGTACTCAGCACAATGTGGACTAGCTAACACTTCCAAAGTGACTGTACACTGAGGATCACACTGCTTTAGAGACAGACAAAATTCTTCCAAAACAGATGTCAAAACTGACATGGCAACCATTCTGCTGTGTACTCTGGCTGTCGCCTTTCTTAAACCTGCCACAGGGCAACTATCAGCATATTTGCCATTCGATACATGGATTTGCAGCTCTTTCACGATACATTAGAAAACTACCTTTGTCAAGCCAAGAGGACATGTGAATGTAATTTCTTTTTCCACAAAGCATTTGCTGTGTTCTTCAAAAGGTTAACCCACCTTACTAAACTGTACAAACATTATTTCACTTTTATTGACACTCTTTTCAGACCATGAAATGACTTGAGTTTTAATCTATTTTTTTATACTGAAAGGAACAGACTAATTTAATAAGCCCCACACACAGAGGTATTTAAAAAACATGTTTTCCAAAGCTCTTGAAGTTACAAGGAGGGAAAGGAAAATGGTGTGTTACAAAGAAGAGGTTATTCTTGAGATAAATACAGTTATATTTACTGGGCTGATATTTGTTTGTTGGGTTTTTTTATTCCAAGGTCTGAGATCAGGGCACAGCTTTCATGAAGGAAAGGCTCCATGCTACTCGAATTACAAATAGTAAGGTTTTATAGTTTGATTATCTTTTCTTGGGGGGAAAAAATTACTACTAAAATAAAACTCTGAAAACATGATTTCATCTCAGCACAACATTCTTTACCCAAATGTACAGTATTTACATTTCCTATTTCACTTCCCATGGTGTGCAAGAGCAGAAGGTGGAGTACCTAACAGGTCTGGCTGCTCACAGGGACACTAGCAAGCGTTATAACCTCCAGTGTGGTGCTACATAAAAGGAAAGTGTAGGCAGCAATTTCGTCACTTCATTTTGCCATATAATTTCTAGAACCAATTTTCTGTACTGTGCCTCGGGGGAAGTAAAGTGCCCCAATGCTCCTGAACGTCTCTGTGGGCCTAAGTACAGAAGCTGAGGAAACATCATTATTATGACCAGCAGGCTCAGCTGAATGAGCTGACTGGTGGAGTGGGGCTGGGGACCAGGTGCACAGCAGCTTCTGCTTTCAACACCTGTGGGTCCCATGAGATGGTTCTCCAAAGGCTGTGTTCTCTCAGAGGAATGGGATGTCCACCTGATACAACCTTGCAGTGGCCACTCTTGTGTCAAACTGGAATAGTGGGCAGGGTCTTCCTCCCATGGGAGTCCATGTATCTCTGGGGCACCACTCTTGACCAGGATGTTCCTATTAAATATTCCAAACTCTTTCAGAGTAAAAACCTTTCAGCAGTGTGGGACATTGTGATCCTGCTTATAGAAAGTTTTCTCTACAGAGAATTCTACCCTGTAATTTTCTGGTGAGGGGATAACTCAGGGATGACATACCACAAATGCTGCTTCCAAATTCATTAATGTACTTGAACATGTGTTTGAGTAACACAGCTTTGCTCTGTGGAAGTGGATTTGACTATGTCTGCAGATTCTTGGGTTTCATAGCTCATGAAATTGCTTCACATAGTGAAATACTAATGTTCTCATACAGATTATATAGGCTGTATAGATAGGAAAATGGCACACAGCGTTAGCTAACTGTTGCCTCTTACTTAAAAGGAAAAAACCTCAGCAGGTCAAACTGCTCTACAGTAAGCCTATAGGGAATCCAACATGTAAAAATATGTTGAAGTCTCTTGAACACTAGGCTGGTCAAATTGACCAGAATAATAACTTCACTCTGAACTAATCTTTAAACTGACAGCACCAAATGATCTTCCTGATAACAGGAAAGCCTGTCCCAAAGAAACTGTCTATGAGAAGTTTCTGCTACAGAGTCAGTGCCAAAGTGATCAGCACTGGTGGGGACACAGCAGGAGTGCTGGGTCCAGTTTTGGGCTCCCGACTACAAGAGAGAGATGAACATACTGGATAGTCCAGTAAAGGCCACAAAGAAGCTGAAAGGACTAGAGCAGCTCTCCTGCAAGGAAAGGCAGGGAGAGCTGGGGTTACATGGCCTGAAGAAGAGAAAGCTCAGAGGAATCTCCTCAGTGCCTATAAACACCCATTTCCAGGACCAGAGGCAATGGGCACAATCTGAAACACAGGAGATTCCCTCTGAACAGCAGGAAACACTTTTCTACTGTGAGGATGACTGAACACTGACACAGATTTTCCTGGGAGGTTGTGGAATCTCCAACCTCAGAAGATACTTAAAAGCCATTGGCACATAGTACTGGGCAACTGGCTCTGGGTGTTCCTGCTTGTGCAAGGAGGGCAGACCACAAGACCTCCAGAGGTCGTACCCAAAGTTTCTAGACTAGTCTTCTTTTTTGGGTACTGTGCAATTTTTTACAGGTTGCTTAAATTCTATATTAAAATGCAGCCAGTGACTACTGAGGCACTACTTGTAAGAGTCATAGCCCAGGTCAGCATTCAGTTTGGCTGTAAAAACAGGGAAATTTGTGTCTTTCAGTTGGCATAGCTTTAATTGATTCACTGAAAAAAAACCCCCAACAAAACAATACCAGCCCTTTTTTTACATCTGTGTACTCTGTCGATTTGCTGTGCTTCATCAACATCCATAGCTTTGCATTTCATGACTGAAGACCAAATAATATATATATTTCATAATGCTGTATTTCACCTGAAAAATTCCTTGCCAATGTCTAATCAAGGCAGTTCACACCATCCACAAGATCTGTCCTGATGAATGGTATAACACACCACATGTTCTAGGAGAGGAATGGAGCCCCATGTGTGGTGCAGACATCAAACTGAACCCTGTGTTACAAATGAGGACAATAATATTTTTGATCAACTACTTCACTAAATCATTGCATTTTTAGGGCCAGGCCCTTTAAAAAAGAATTGCTATAACTAAAACGATTCTATAAATTTGAGATGAGATGTTTCTGGAATTGCAAACAAAGCTGGAACTTTCCCACTGTTTCATAAAAAGGAAGTTGATATACAGCATTTTTGGGTTTGTTTTGTTTGGGGGTTTTTGTTTGTGTTTTGTTTTGTTTTGTTTCTTTTTTTAACATAATAGCTGAAAGTTTCTTCTGCAGCCTGGGACAGGTATTTTGAATACAGTTTCTTCCTATAATGAATTCCTATAATGAATCTGTTTAAAACATGTTGCATCTATTTTCTTGCATTGTATTGTCACCCTGAATTTTCCTTCTTTGAAATCTCTCATACTCTCAAGCATAGACATTAGACCACACAGTCATCTTTTCTTCCTTCATTAGATTAGGCCTGTTGTAAAGGACTCAGGGCTCCATTTTTCCACAGGAGTATGTTATTAGTAGTTTTGGAAAGCCAGACTTTTGTGTGAAATGTGAAAACCCCAACACACTTGGACAGCTTGGACTCTCTCACCAAACATTAATATTTCGTAGAAGTAGATAGAGTTATATTCCTTCCCAAGTAGGACATCACTGTAAGTATACAGAAAAAAATATACACAAATATGAGAGCATAATGTACTCAAACATAAAAGCGTAATGACAGTTTTAACTCTTCTGCTGGTGAGTGTTGGTAACAATTGGTTATGAGCACATAACTTGGGAGATGCACATCAGATGGTTGCAGTAATTCTGGTTATCTTTCCAGTTAGGTTAAGAGTATCTGCAGTAGCTGGAAGAACCATGAGATGGAGAAGAGAAGAAGAGCTAGCAGGCAAAGAGAAAAAAGGGGTAAGAAAGAGAAGGTGTCATATAAACTGATTTACAGAAGCTCTTAAAAATTTTGGATAACTGAGTAGTTCAAAACATTATTGATATTTGATTTTGTGATAAAAGGTAGACTTATATAATACTAAAATGGAAACATTTTTTATATTCCATTGTTCAGTAGCAAAAAGTAATGGAATTGAACAAAGATATCAAATATATTTAATCTAGAAACTGATTTTTTTTAAAGTAATGACTAGGGCATTTTTCTAAACCTGAGATTTGAAACTTTGATTTTTTTTTAAATTAAGGGAGAAATAAATATCTGTAATCTCTGTAAAGAAATACCTTTTATGATGTCATCTCATTTTCTACAAAATCAAAAGTTTTAATATTGTACAAGCTCCCCATGTCACATTAGTCCTATTTCTACAAAATCTGCTGATTTTCATCTAGAGCTTCTTTCATTAGTTCTTGGGGCCCAAATACTAAGAAAAGACTTTCCTAAGTAGCAAATAAAACTATTTAGAGGTTCAATGGACTGTCACTTGGAAGGAAAATTATCTAAATACAGGCATCAGTCAGGTTTCACTGTAACCATACCACATTCAGCTCTTCCCATTACCCCAACCTTTTATGCTGAAGCTAAAATAAATTAACAAGAATGTGAACATGGTAAGATTTGGGGGGGTGTAAAGTAAATTTTATTAAAAAGTCTTTATAAGACAGAAGTAATTTGGTTCCATTCTTGCCTGTTGTATTCAGCTGAGTCTGAGCAGTAGCCATTCAATTTGCATAGGAGCTTACAATACCAATAAAGAGAAAAAAGCACAGCACAAACTGTGGTTGGAAACTTGACTTCCTTGCCTGTAAATGGAATGGGCATTTGTTCTCTATTTAATGTGCATGGTAACAATATGAGAAATATTTCCTTTTTATTGCTACAAGCAGTGCAGGAGAACTGGTGAAGAAAATTTCTCTGTTTACCTTTTCTTTTCAGAAATCAAATGAGATGTGTGAAATTTAGCAAGAGAATGTTAAAGCTTCATTGTAAATTCAGTATATTTTTAGAGATGTGCTATCTGCTTTAAATACTTTCTAATTTGGATCTGAGCAAACAAAATCTGCTAGCTGAGATAAATACCTATGTAGGATGGAGAAGATTTTGGCTGGGATATATGCAATCACCCATATTAAAAACCTTTAATAAAGCACTGAAAATTTTTGCAGTGCTTTATCAACACATAATAAAATACAATTTTAGGACCCAAATTTTCACTTAGGTTTCACAGATCAATATAAAAAATATTGCTTCCTTGGAAAATGTAGAATTTGGACATGGATCCTCCCTACTGTGACCGTCTTCCCCCACAAAATGCAGTGTGGTATGGAAGTCCCCAGTGAGAACTGAGTAGGCTGCTCAGTACAGCATTTAGATAGAGCCCGCATGGGCACCTCTGTGCCTGCAGCAAACACTGCCTCCAACAACCAAGGCAGTGGTTCAGGTGCCTTGTCATGGGTGTCTGGAGTCATCACATTGTCCATAGGCTTCCTTCTCAGCTGCCTCTCCAGCAGAGTACAGCATTTCTGCAGGTACCATGTTGTGCCTGCCTGCCCTGTGAAGATGATTTGGGTACCAAAGGGCACCTGAGAGGAATCTGCATTCTCAGGACTGAGTACCTAAAAGTCTTCCAGCACCTTGAACTCACTATGCAAAATTTGTGGTGGCACCAAAATCATTATGCAACACCATACTGCTAATAGTATGGGTATTTTTAAATCCATTATAAAACAAAGTATCACCAAATTTGTATATTTTAAATCTGGTTTTGTTAAGCTTCAAAGCTCTCTACTTGGCTTTACTGTAACCACGTTAGAGGCTGTATATTGGCTACAGAAGAAAAATTAAATAGTGATTAGAACACCTTAAACACTCTAACAGTGTTTCCTTTCTTTTGGGCTAAGCAATTTTTCGAGTCCTATCACGTCACTGCAGGAGGATGGCTTTTCTAAGGCTTAAAGACTTGTGTCACAGGTAGAGGAGAGAAAAAAAGGCAGCAATATGTTGTCACATCCATTCAGCAAATTTAATCTGCTGTGCAAAGGAGTGAGTGATGACCCTCCTTCTTTCTTCTCCTGACAGAGCAGGCCCTCCTGGGCAGTACCTCACCTTCCAAATCGCAACTCTGACGGGATAGGGATGCCCACTCATCTCAGGTCTCTGATCTCAGGGTAATTTCAACTCTTCTGTGATGGCCTAGGGGAAAATAGCCCTCCAAAAGCAGAACTTGTATGCTCTCAGCTAAATACCTCAGAACTGAGAAAGGTAGAGTCAGCTTCCTTAAGACTTCCGGTTCAGTGATTCTTGCCCTGCTGTGAATCACCTCGTATGCCTCCCTCAGGCACCTAGCTTCTAAAGAGGTCAGAGTCCAGCCTTTGCTCCTGTGCTAATCCTTTTCTTGGGCTGGCTGGAGGCAGCTCTTTTCTCAGTGAATGGCTTTAAATCATCTTCCTCGGTCCTTGGATTTCATTGCAGTCAGCATGTGTCGAGAATGAAGAATTGCAGCATCCCAGTTGTAAGCACCCCAGGCTTTTATTAGCTGTGGTCCTAAGACCTTAATTCCATGGTTTAATCATTAGATAGGTCTTCCTGCTACAGATCAAACTTCAGTCTTAGGTCAAGTTAACATTGTTTGTTTAATAAACGTCCCCCCATACGAAACCATGTGCTGTCAAAAGGTTAGTAGTCACCCACCACACTTCTTGCCTTTTGCACCTCTTGAGTAAGTTGGTTTCAGGTAATATCATAGCCAAGAAATATTTTATTAGCTAAAAAAGAAAGGTCTCATCTACTGGAAGCTACAAGTCATCAATAGGATGTAACAAATCCTTGAATGAAACATGTCTCTGTTGTGAATGAAACTCATTCATCTCAGAAACGGTGTTGTAGCAGCAACACTGAGACTACAAGCCTTGTAAAAAGTTTTGCATTATTATAATAGCCTTCCACTATGATTTTGGGAGGAATACAAGAGCTCAATTGCGGTAACATTTAATGCAAACCCTTTCTTCTATGTGAGTTTTGGGCACATGGAGGTTCTACACTTTGGGTATGAATGACAGGTAGAAACAGAGCATGTCCAAACTAAGGGAAAAGGAATATTACTGTAGTACAATACGGACAGGAACACTTGATATCCATGTCCACCTGATATACAAAGACCAGATTTTCCAGAGATATCTGAAGTGACCAAGGAGTGTTGGAAAAACTCTGTGCTTACAGAATTCAGTCTTGAACTCTTGGCAGCCAATATTTCTCACAATAGGAGGGAGATTTGCCAAGGAATTTTGGATCAGGTCTCTTCACTTAGTCTAGGCTTTAAAATGTGTTTTGCATCCCATGGAGGAAACAGTGAGGAGAAATTAAAACTGTGACTCAGAACCATCCCTAGAAGGTGTAAATTAAAGGGTTAGAAGACATCTCACTTTTAAGTAGTATTCACATTCAGTAGAGAAAAACACCCCTGGATGTTGTACTGACTTTTTAGTTTGGAGCTCAGTAATCAAAAGCACCTATTTTTAAAATGGATGTTTGTTAATCCAAGATGCTGTTACTTGCCATTTCATTCCAGGCAACATTTTTATAAGTTTGGTCATAAAAAACACCCTAAAAGCACCAGTTTCAAACCAAAGATCCTGTGAATATTTATCTACCGGATTTAAGACATGATGAATTTAAGAAGCTTAGGAAAATGCCAGCAAAGTCCACCAACTTTCTAGCACTGCAACTGATGCAATACAAATTGAAAATGGATTTCTTTCAGAAGAGAGGACTTGCATTGGAAATTGTGCACTCTCATTGTGGGTCTGAAGGGAGCGGAGAAAAATTGTGATTCTACCACATTGAATCCCTGTATAGCTGATCGTCCCAAGGGAAGGAACTGAATACTCTGCATCCCCAGAAGAGGAAAATCCCTAGGCCTTACATTTTTGTCCAATTATATAAATGGTTATTAAGGTTGGATTTGAAACTTGATGGTGTTCTCCTGTCCTCTAAAGAATGTAGTGACAGCTCAGTATTTCAGAACTTCTGTGGGGAAAAGCAGCATGAAGAGCTTTAGTACAGATTAGCTGCCCTTAACTTTTAACTCCAGGATCTATTCTGTGCAGCTGAGGTTGGGTATGTGAGATTATGAGTGCCTGATTAGGGAATTTTAAAAGAAGATTTGATCCTTGTCTGTTGATAATGTTTTTAATTTATTTCATTAACCTTAACTCCATTTTTTCTGCTTTACTCCACTTATTTGTAAATTCCATTTTCCTCTGTTCTTATTCCTGTAGAATTGAGCTCTAATATTTTTAGGCCTTCTCATTCCAGAAAGAAGCTTGAAAATGAATACCTATTTACTTCTAGTAATATTCAAGTTACCAGGTATCTAGTTAATGGGCCTTGCGCATAAGCTCGTGATTATGCCTACCTCTGGATCTGGAGTCTGAAGACAATTCCTGCCTCCTCATAATGCATCCCCTAAGGGGTGCTGCAGATCTATTTTCACCGATCTTGTGGAGCACAGTCTAGTTTCTAATCAAAGGTCTTAGGACAGTAAGAAGTTTTCTTCCATGGAACTAATCTGGGAGACATACATGACCCTAGATTTTCTTGGTAGCATATCTGCATTTGCAGTTTTTCTTTCCTGACTTTGTTATAGACTGTTGAGAAGCTAGGGACTGTGAGACAGCAAAGGCTGCATTGTCCTCCCTAGAGATTGTGCTTAAGATGGCACAAGACCACCTCCCCAGGAGTAGATCCAACAGCCCTGTTTAATTTGCTAATGTAGAATCCAAACTTGCAGGTCTTATAAATTCAGAGTTTTCTATGGAGAAACCTCCATGACCAGAGTATGCCATGCTGAAACTTACGGGATATTACTGTGAAAGCATGTTTGTCAAAAGAAACAAATGTAGGAGCATCATTACATTTGGCCTGAGAACTTGAGTAGGCAAGCAGGACTTCATCCAGATAAATTCTTACAGTTTGAATATTTCCCTTCTTGTATTTTGTCAATCTTGTCAAGTTTGTATTTTGTCAATCTTTGACAAATATCTTAGCTCATTTGTCAATAAAAATGAGAGAAATGTAAGTTCAGAAGCATGTCAACACCTTCTGTTTTGTCATTAACTGTGATAAGGTTAACCTTGAATATTTCTGAATCTATTTGGTAAAGAAGAAAAATGACATCTGTTTTGTAATCTCACATCTTCCTACACTTTCTAACAGCATGCAGCATTTTCACTGAACTGTAAGGTTTGCTCATGAAAGCTGAGCTAATCAGAGGTGGCTATCCAAAGTTCAGTCAATAAATAGCTTGACTTTCTAGCTTGTAGCAATATAAAGGAAAATCAATAAGAACTATGAAGATTATTTCTCCATTTCCTTCTGCTTCATGTTAAGCTAACCATGAAGGACAGACTCCTTCCCTTCTATGAGTTTCTTGTCCTTAGCTATTATGCTGCACCTGTTCAGTAGATAGAAAGAATACTAGCATCTGAATATTTGCATTTAGGTAATACATTCCTAAACAATACCTGTTTATAGCTTTTACATATTCACTATCAAATCAGAATGCTTAATTAAAAAAATAAAAATTATATAATATCAGTCTTTAGGAAGACCAAGGATTTTTTTTTCTTACTGTTCTTACAGAACTGGCTCAGTTATGAATATGTAGACCAAATCCCAGTCCTGAAAAATTCCTATCAGTACTAAGAGCAAGCTTTTGTTCTGAAAACAAGTACATAATTCCCACCTTAACAATGTATAGTACAGCTTCAGTAATGTCAGCTCACAAGGAGCTTGTTAGATGCACATTATGTCAGACTACTTTTTGGAGAAAGGTTTAGAAAATGACTGCACTGGAACAGTGAGGAAGTGTCCAGTTGAATTGAATATCAATGTGGAGATTAAGCATTGACCAATGTGAAGTAAAGGGTATATCTGAGGCAAAACAGAAAAAAGAAAAATCCAGTAAAAAGAAGCACAGTTGCATACGTAATAGAGATTGTATAGAGAAAAAAGGTAAGGAGAAGGATCCCAGAGAACCAAGCTAGTTTTAAGTGTTTACATAAATAAATGCCAGCTATCAACAAAACCAGTGACAATTTATGCTGGGATTTTTTAAAGGGTTGGTTTCAGTGAGTATGTACTTTAGATCTATATCTCATCTGTAATTAGGGTTATTTGTGACCAGACATTCAATGCAATTTTAAACAGAGGATTAAGATACAGACCAGAATCTGGAAGAAAATACTTAATATTCACAAAGAGTTAAAAGTATTTTAGTTGTCAGGATGGCTGAAATTCCAGGAAAGAGTCTAGGGAAATAAGCCAAAGTAATCTTGGAACAATTCTCTTTGAATATTCATTGAGGACAAGGAAGGTCTGAGAACAGGAAAAGTCCGGAATGTATCTCTGAAAAAGAAATTTGTGGAACAAAACAGAAAGTTAACTCCAAGACTCATGAAGAAAAAATCAAAAGTGTAGAGAAATGGTGGGGCTTTTTTGGTCTTGGTTATCTACCCTCAGTGCTGAAGAGGTCTGTCATTGCAACCAAATGTGATGTTAGACAAAAATTTGGGGTAGTTTGTTATATGCTGCCACATTCCAGTATTTCTGTTGATGAGTTCCATCTTGGAGTAGGAAAAAAGTGCCATTTTTGAACACTGAAAAAAGCATCACAGACTCTACACCTTTGAAAACCAGAGGTACTGCCTGAAGCTTGTGAAATTAATTTCAGTGCATGAAAGTGCAGAGGAGCAAGATAGGAAATGAAAACCAGAGAGTAGGAATCATGCAGCTGAATACCACTGCTGCAGAAGCTGACCTGGCTCATACAATTATCCTGAATAGAAGACATGCTGATGTTGTAATGCTATTTCAACAAAAGAATTAAATTTTTGTATGTTGCAATATAGGCATCATACCCAAGTCAGAGAGCAGGCTGGGCTTTTTTTCACCTCATGTGGTGCCTAGGATCAGTAGTTAGGACCTGGTGTCCAGTTCTGGATACCACAAGGTGCAGACAGGATTATAAGGACAGAAAAAATACCCAGGGAGAATCAGTTTAAAACACCTGAACTTGAAAGGATGGTGGGATTAGAACTAGCTGAGAACGACTAGAGGGAAGAGACTACCCAAGGATATAAAGGTTTTGCTATAAAGATGATAGTCAGCAAATGTTCTGCATGCTTTTTAGGAATATGACAGGAAAGAATAAGCTGATGTTCAGCACTTTCCAAGGATGAAGACTGTTCATACCCTCTGGGCAGCTTGTTCCAGAGCTTAACCATTTGGTATACTCAGGCTGCAACTTGTTCTCTTGCCCTACCCCTATGTACTGCTAAATATATCCCTGCCCCCTCTATAATGACCCTCACAGGTAGTTGAGAACAACAGAAAAGAACAACTTTGCTCAGCCTCTTCTCCATCATGTAATGCATCTTTGCAGATGGTTCCCATAGCCATCAAAATACACTGACTTCATGTTAAGCTTGCCTGTCAGGATTTCTAGGTCCCATTCTGCAGAGCTGCTCCACAGCCAGTCAGCCTCAATGCCTGTGATGGATTACCCCATCTGTGCTTGTTTTTATTGAGCATCATGAGGTTGTTGTTGATCCACTGCTGTAGCTTGCTGAGGGTCCTCGGCTTCAGTCCTGCCCTCCAATCTTTCAGCTGTTTCTCTCCAAATTGCATATCACCCACCAATTTGTTAAATGCACACTCTATCCTCTCATCCAAGATAATCAATAAACACATTACACACTAGGATACCTGAGGAATACTACTTATACTTGGCTGCCAGGCCTTCCAATGACTGACTACCACTTTTTTTTTTATCCATCTTGCAATAAATCCTCACAGTTTGTATTTCCTGGTTTTCTTATAAGTTTACTATGGAAGATCCTGTCAAGATAAAAGCCAAAGTAAATATTTGGAACACCCACTGCTCTCCCCTCATCCACAGAGTCCCTCCTTTTTGTTGCAGAATGCAATCAGATTGGCCAGTCTCCATTTGCCCATGATAAATACTAGCTGTTTCCAAAGATTCAAAGACTTTATGTCCTTCATGTACCTGGAAAAGGCAGGGTACAAACCTACACATCCATTCCATGGCGGATCAGTCCTAGATGCAGTACATGCTCAATAAACTCTAAGCTAGTAAATACATGTGAACACAGGTGCCATGCTTTACCAGTACATCTATGCCTTGCACACTCTGCAGTTCAGGTTCTGTTTGTCATGTACAGAACTCCTAAACCTTCCAAGACCACTAGTTAATCTCATTAGATCATCTGTATGTACAATTATATTGTGCAGATTCATTGGCAACCGTTCCAGCAGCAATGGGCTGTTACCTATACCGAGTCTGGGTAACTGCAACCCAGGTGGATGGAAATGATTGTTCACACTTGCTCAGAAGTTTCTTTACAATGAACTGTTGAGTTACACGGGCCTGTCTTTTGTTATGCTGATACAGGAAAAGCAGTTCAAGCTTTAGCAAGAAATATGGAAAAGGCACTCCAGAAAATCTATAACATGTATCTTCAGCAAATCCGGGAAAACATTTGTTAAGATTTTCCTTGTGAGACTTCATCTTAATACAAAATTCCCAAATAAACCCTCCCCAGACATCCGTCCCCACCAGTTTAACATCTACTTGCCGTTAATGTGTTTGATTTGCTCCTGTCTGCAGCAGGAAGACTTTCAATCTGCACGGTATGGTACACAGTGTGATGAGCAATGTTCAGTGCACTCTTTTGTATAGTATAGCCAAGCTGGTAAAAATAGAAACAGACCAAAGCCATCCTAAGGAAGGATTTCTCATTCTCCCACCATCAAATGAAGCTCTTTATAATTTAACTGTTTTTCTCACTGTAGAGGTGCTAAAAAATTTGTCAAAAGACTTCAGCTAGTTAGTCTGCAATTTAGCTTGAAAAGTTTGTTTCTTCCCATTCTTCCTAGGTTTTGAATAAAGAGATAAGAGAAAATGCCTGCTTGCCATGGTAGGTACATGAGCTATAATTTGCAGTGAAATATCATGAACTGTGCCATACTACAGAAGCTTTAATTAGAGTAATTTAAACACATTGTAACTTACCAGTGATTTTGCATTCAGTATATTTTAAACAGCTGAGCCCTGAAAAAAATGCAGTGATTTGCTCACCACCACATATCAATGGGTTTCTGCAGCTGCGGAATCACACTCAAATCAAGCTTACACAGGCAGCCAAATTATTCTTTAGGAACTGTAGAAAATCAGAGTATGATATTCCTAGAGACAGACCATTAAAGAAAAAAATAACTATTACGTGTCCTAGGTGATTTCTGGCTATTTGTACCTGAATGGAAGACTTCAAGAATCTTTTATATCTATTCATATATATATATATTATATATATTAGTGCCTAGATATTTCACTTGTTTGGCTCTCCAGCCTCATGCATTTGCTGTTCTCCAGAGGGTGGCTGGCTGGTCTGCACGTAAGGCCATGAAGATGTCCTTCTACTTAGCCGAAGCAAAGAAATATGCTCCCAGAGAATATAGCATTTAGAGGACTCTGAGCACAGACTCAGGGTAGAAAGAAAAAGATACCAGATATTACACAGTGGCAGTTTGAAACCAGCTGTTTGTTAAAGGATTTTCTCGCAAGACTGTGTTTAAGAAATGAATATGCTTTTGAGTGAAGGAATGAGGGCTAGAAAATTTTTTTCCTAACTGTTTCTTGGCAATTACATTGGCTTTGAATATATCCCCAGCGTATTTTATTATGTAGGCCCTTACTACTTCCAGAGGCTTAGAAATTATATTAAAGATTTTTTTTTTCTTTCCTTGCACAGATGCTTAAATCAAGACCAGCTATGGCTAGGAAACATCTAATTTGACTGTGTTTTTACACTTATTGTACAAGCACTTAGTGGGAAAATAAGTAGGAGATTCAGCGTTAACATCACCACCTCTCCAGCATGTCTCCATAAGGCATATTGCAATGTCTAGTTCATGCTGTGCATTTGGTGCAGGTCTAAGTCCAGGCTCATGCCCAAATACACAAAAACTCCTAAGCTTAGACCACCAAGCATATTCTGCACTGTGCCTTCTGGAAGAGAAGCAATCAAGCCTATCCCCCACACATAACAGTAAGAGAGACTGGTGAGTCACAGCTAAGTACTCATCCACCATTAGCTGTTTCTGCAAGCCCAGTGTGAGGGCTGAGATGAGTATTTGAGGCTCAACTAAGTAAAAGTGTTGACACTCTCCTAGCCAGCACCCATCAGAGGCTGATTTGGACACAAAAGTGCCAGCTCGGGCACCAGATGCGCAAAAGCCTAAAGACTTACTTTAAGGAGAGAACAGCCTGTAGACTGAAGTGTAAAAATCTTCTAAGTTCAGAAAGGTTAACATCCCTGACATTAAATGTACACCACAGCATCTGTAAATGGTAGAGAAAGATATCAAATCTTTAAAGGGCATACAGTTTTGACACAAAACCAAGGGATTCATATGAAAAATCTCTCCCCAGGAAAGGATTGTTATAATAATATTTTCAAAAGAAAGTGCAACAAAACAGCTAGTCATTACAGGCTTCTGGAAGACACCCTACATAGTTAATTCAAACTATAACATAGAGGAATAGAAGCACTTTTTCTCAGCACTGTTCATTTTTTAAAAAAAAATACCCTTCCACAAATGTAATTGAGTCAACTATTCAAGTGACAGCATTCACAAAGGAGAAAGGATGAGTCTTCAATGAGTGATTAAAATCTGGAATAACCCATTTAGATAACCATAAAAATATTTTATTGCAGAGCTAGTCCAAATTCAGGAATATATTTGTGTTATTGGACAAAAGAAGGAGAAGAAAATAGAAAAAGTAAAATGAATACAAGAATCTGGAATCAGTTTTTTCTTTCTTAGGAGCATTTTAATTTGCAGACTATTTCTGATACAGCAACTTGTCAGAGGACATCACTGCCCCTCACTGCTCACCAGGCTGTCCTTTCATGGCTCTTGAAACCATGAATGTATTCTACAGACACCAAATTTCATTACCATCCTGTGACTGTACTAGGGACACAGATGAACATTTCTTTGCTTCAAATTCTCAGCTATCTACAAAACTAACAACAAAAAAAATTAAACTTTGAAAAGCAATAATACTAAAGAAAACATCTACCTGAATGACCCCTAATAACACTCACAGCCCACCACTTGGATTCTTCTCACTTGCACAATAAGCCATTACAGCTACACCCTATGTATGGCCCCAGGGAGGTCAGGGTCCCACATGCTGCCCCAAGATGGAAACATGGGAGGATACCCTGGTTTAGGACAGAGGTAAGGATGAGGTCATGCCAGCCGCAATCCAAATGGCAGTAGCCTCATCTTGGGTCCTACAATGAGGGTCCAGTGTTTCATCCCATGAGGATCTATTCCCATGAGATTTATTTCATCATGTAGGGCTTATATCATGAATCCCTGCACTGAACATTACATAGGTCATCGAGTCTTTCTCCTTTGTCTCTGACAAGGAGTGGGGCACTGAGGGATGGTGGTACAGACTCCTTCACAACAGGCATTTGCTGCACCAATAATAGAGCCAGAGGAAAAGCTCTCTAAGGAGTCATGATAAAGAGAAATAACACAAGCATGACCTCCATAAATCAGCTGGGCCGACTACTACAGATAAATTCTTTCATCAACTCTACTTACTTAGGAAAAGAAAACAACCTCTTTTTTTCTGGATATATTGTGTAAGAAGATTTCAGGATCTTCCTGTTTTCCTGGTCAACCTGTATTTTATTTGACCCATAACAAAGCTTGAATTAAATGTTTTTCCTAAAATGCTTATCAGCACTGTATAAAGACAGTATTAGTGGTTGTGACCTGGTGTCATAATGTCTATGATATTATGATTAAAAAAATTACACAGGCTCTAATATACAAGGGAGAGAGTTATCAATAAAGATTTTAGTGTAAGACTTGGGAATTCCTTCAGTATTCTTCCTTTGAAGCACAACTCAACAAAATAACTATTGGTAATACCAGCAAATTGCGCAGTGTCATTATCTAGTACTTTAGCTTTCTTGCCATCTCAAAGGTCATTCTATTATTGTTAGCTAAATTCTCACTGTTTTGTCTAATTCTATTGCTTACTTAGGGGCAGGTATTTTACATTAGCCAATTTATTAAATCAAAATGCTGGAAATTCCTCAACTCAGATCAGGCAGATCCTTCCCTTTAGAAGAAACATGCTAAAGAAGTCACTTTCTCTTCAAAGTTTTATCACACATACCTTAACATCATAGCTAAATACCACCAAGAGCATCTTCTCAGCAAATTTCAACACACACACAAAGCAAAAATAAAAAAGAAAGAGAGCACAGTAAAGGAGAAGATTTTATACAAGTAGGTCATAACCAGCCCAAATCATTTATTCATTAACACTTACCTGAGAGTGTTCCAGAGCCTCAGGTGTTCTGTGTAAGAAAAGAGGCCAAAACAGTAAACCTATTGAGGAAATATCTGGTGTTTCAGATTTATCAAAGTTTGTCCTGCTGCCTTCCCAATCTATCAATAAGCAATACCTTGTAGTTAGTTCAGCTTCAGTTTTAATCACTTTACTCACCACAGGTGCAGATGGGTCACACTCATGAGAAAGGGTCAGTCATGTGAATTGGATTTGGTAGAAAAACTCATCCCAGCACTCAGTTCTGCCTATTGGTAGTGGAAGACTTGCTCAAAAGGTTTAAGTACATCTAACGTGGTAGTTGTTACTGACCAAAGTAAATAGTTTAAAGGATGCTTATGTAAGCTGTCAGTATTGTTATTAGCGGGTAGGTGAATTAGTAGGTGGTAAAATTTTAATTCATAACTGTCTTTGTGGTTATAGCATTGTTGTTTAAAGAGCTGTAATTGTGCTATATACAGAGAATCAGCAAGTTGTGGCTTCTGCTAATGTGCTTGAAAATAGTTAAGGGTAATAAGACTTTGTGGGTTGGGAAAGAAGAAACAGGAGGTGGTGCGGTCGGAGCTAATTTGATATTAGTGAGGGTAAAGATGAAGCTATTATGGGCAGAAAAATCTATATGCTCAGCATGTTTGTATTACCTCTTTTTGTGTTGATTCTGTATAGTACCTTATGACCCTGTTTTTACTTCTAAGGGAATCTCCCTTTGAAATGTATTCCTTGAAGTATAAGATTTATTGTAGTGCTGTCCATTAGTGCTGGCTTATAGAACAGGAGGTAGCAGCCTGCTATGAATCCAATTTATGAATTGTTTATATCTTTTCTATTTTAAAACTGTGTTCCCAATTTTTTTTTTCTTTTGCTATATCTATTTGTCATGCTAAAATGATTGGAAAACTAAAGAGGAGCAGAACCCAAGTCTCTTTGGACTGAATATGTATCCCCTTTCTTAAGGTGAGGGTAGATGATAAAAAAGTTTTATTTTTATTTGATTTTTAAAAAAAAAATTTCTGCCCTTGGAGCAAGCTGGTCTCAAACATCAATTTATCAATCAATGCATATTTGCAGAAACCTGGGCCTCCCAGATGTAGCTATTCAGTGTGCTGAGCTATTCTGTTGTGCCCTTTAATAGGCCTCCAAAGACATGCAGCTTGAATAATAACCTAAATCTAAGGTTGTTACCAAGTGACTACAGGGCTAATCAGCTACTACCTCTGGGAGTAGTTAAAGACAAGTGTCCCACTTCTTTGTAACTTGCATGTATTATTTTTGGTTATGCTTTGGCATTTGCTGTTATGATGCTTTTCAAAGAAACAGGACAGTAAAGTTTCTCTCAACCTTAAGGTTGTCCTTTGGTTTTGTCATGTGCTGTTGATAACACCTTGGAGATGAACTTGATATTTACTGGACCAATGCCAAGCCAGTAGCTTTGATGTGTAAATTTCCTGTTTTGTTTGCCTGAAAAGTACAGATGAGTGCTGGTAAAGCAGGTCTACCTTGCCCTGGGAATATTCGGTAGTGAGCCTGAGGGAGGATAGCTTGTATCTAAGAGCATTTAACCACCTCTGGAGAGATGTCTCCTAGCTCTGTAAGGTTGCTGAGGAACTGGGGAGTTCTGCTTGGGTAAAATGCAGTGAGAAGAGGTGGTGTTTTTGCCCTTGCCCCCTACTGACCGCTGCCTCTTCTGTCTTGCTGCCCCAAGAGGCTGTCTGTGGCTGTTGTTCCTTTTCACCTATGGAATAACTCTCTTAAATCCAATTTGCCTCTTTTCCACTTAGCTATGCTGTGAGTCTGCTGTGACTTTCCTTAGGTTTTCTAACCACTTTATTAACAGTGTGGCCTTGGGAGATATCTTAATCTGGGAAGCCAAAAGGGGAATATTGGGAGGGGAAAATTGCTTCCTTAAGTTGCTTGCTCTGATCTGTGGAAGGGATTTGTGGGTTCTCTGCAGACTGCTAATAGGGATAAGTCCTTGCTGTTCTCCATTAGATAATATTTCCTTGCTTTTTGGATCCTTTTACAGATGAAAAGGGCTTGTGGATTTGCAGTGTAAAGGGCTTCCACAGTTAAGGAAAGAGCGATCTGATTTATACTCTGATGTTGACACGCATCAAAAGTCTGTATAAGTAAAATGCATGTCTATGTTATATAAACATGTGTGTGTATGTATATGTACACACACATAGTGTGTGTGTATATATATCTATGTATACAAGCTGTAACTTCAGATTCTTGTTGCCATAGTGTTTAATTCTAAAAAAACCAGCTCTCTCCCAACCCAGAGTATTTTTTTTAAGAGCTCCTTTATTAATCATTAGTTTTTGTGGAGTTCTTTATTCTTCTTATTGATGTAGCATGTAATGGTGTCAGTCTGCCCTGAGATGTTAAGACAGACTATCAAAAGACAAATTTTCCATAAGACTTAATTCAAAGAGATGTATTATTCCTGCAGCGCTCTACCACGTTTCCAAATATGATCTCATGAATTTAAATAGATCAACTACCGTTGATGTCTCGATCTATTTGAATTGCTTCTGAAGCTACTGATCATATGCTTTTGTCTCCTTCATGCTGGTGGCACAGCTGCTTGTTCATTCAAGGCCCAACTTCTGAGTTTCTGGGATTATTCTATGCCTCTAAACTGGCTCTAAAACTGCTAGCTCTTATAAGTAATCAATGCTAACTTATTCCTGGCAAGGATTTAAACCACACCAGGATTTTGATGGAATGGTTTAATTACTCTTTCTCTTAAACTTGATAGTCAGATGCAAAAGGAATAGAGAAGATGGGACAGTTTCCATAACTCTTAATGACATTGTGCCTTACTCTGCAATTAATAGTATTTATAGCTTCATGTATTCTTTCTTCTGCCTCCTTCTTGATATAGAATGGTGAATTAATACTTCCTAAAAATCCATAATAAATACAAAATAACTTCTGTAAATACCTTCTTTATAGTTCATTTGAGCAGTTAATTAAGTGTAGCATGGTTTCTCTCTTCAGTGGCTGAACAAAACTCAAAGCAGTTTCTAAAGAAAGTGTGAGTCTATATGTATGTTTTGGAGTACATTCCACAAATATATTACAATTGCTTATCTTGTAGCATTATGTAATATTTTCATTTCCTGTGAATGCTTCTGAAAAATAGCCTTGTTAGAACTTCTACAGAAACAAGCTTGACATTTCAGAAGTTCTGATTTCTTTGTTCCCTTAAGTATCTCATCTAGCAAGTGCTGTATATTTCCTTTTCTGTTCCTGCCATCCTCTTGTGTTAGCATCACTTTAGAAATGGAGAGGATTGACCTGCAAAAAAGTCTCCCTTCTATGGGCATCTGACCTCCCTGAAAATGCACAAGAGACATTCGGCCATAGAAAATTAAAACACCCCTAGATGTTTATGCCATGTTAATTTTGTTTGAATATGAGGGTAGTAAGTGGCTACAATAATTCTGACATCCTGCACAAGCCACAGTACGTACAAAATATTTGCATAATATATACCCAGAGCTGTTGTTTCTCCCCAAGAGGATCCTAGCAAATTAAGATTTCATTCATGGAAAAGTTATCTTTCAGGATTGCCATTTCTTTGAAGTCTCTCAACAACAACCACAAAATATATCAAAGCAGTTAATTTGTTCCTGCTGTACTCAAGTGTCTGTGAGCATGTGCCTTAATAGTTTCCTAATGAATGCTTAAGAAGTTGCATCTGTGTCCATAACTGTAGGGTGCAGAAGGCTCTGAACACATTATGGTTGATAATCACCCATGAGTTTAGTTAATGGGGTTAATAGGCTGCAGTGAGAGGTCAGATTTTTGCAGTCACATTTGGGAATTCATTGTCAAAGATAAGTTACCTGGGATGTCCCAATGTTATGCTTTTTAAAACAAAAAGATTGGGGCATGGAAAGGGAGAAAACCCCTGCATTTAATGTGATCTACTTCTGAAGATCAGTATGCTGGATAACTAAGTAAAGAATGAGCTCTGTCCAAAATCATGTTTCATCCTATAAGTTGTAACTCTGGGTGGATTTTGTTGTTTAGTAAAACACTGTGTAGTACCAGATTAAATTTGTGCATCAAATTTTCTTTTCCTTGTGACAGCTTGTTGGGAGGCAGTCAGAGGTAACCTTCCTCCCTGTCTTGCTGCAAGCTCCTTTCCTAACCCATCCCAAGAAAACTGGTGCAGATCCTGTGGGTAGTTACTTCCCCGTATTCATGGAGGGACCGTTCCAGCCCAACACATTCTGCTAGAACAGAAACCAGAAAAAATCACTACAGAGGTTTTAGAATTTTTTAGATTCACAGCCAAAGTACAGCATTCATAATGATATTTGGAAGTAGGTTGCTCATAACTCTTTTGTTGTCCTTTGAAGAAAGTTATTTGTTACTTTTTTTTTCCCTCTGGACAAATGAGCATGAGCACCACAAGGAGGGCTTGGTAGAAGCATGTTATCATATGTGCTTTGTGATATAAAAGAAGTAGTTCTTGACTCTCTACATGGGTCGTAGTGCACTAATGCAGGTAGAAATATGTTACACACACCTCCACAGTCCTTCCCTACCCACCCCCCCACCCATGTGACAAAAAAACACCCAGAATCCACCAAACAAAAAAGCCTTTCCAAAACAAACCGTAAACCAAACCAGGCTAAAACACAAGAAAAATTCTGAAAACTTAATAAGCACCATTTTTCTAGAGTGCATAGAGAAAGGAGATTTTGGGATAATGGTTTTCTTTATATCCAGCAATTATTCTTCAATTTGAGAAGAAAATTTCCTGATAATAGTCAAGTATCACAAATGTTTTGCTCTGTTCATCTCCCAGGACACAAAGGTAATGCATAAATGGAATGATAGTTGACAATTCATACTTGCATGATATAGTATAGAAGGTATAATAGTAATGTGTTGTATAATTTCACTACAGTCCAGTGTGTTGTCACTATTTCTGTCTTTAATACAAAATTCAGATTAGCAATGTAGGATTGTTGTGCTTTATGGGGCTATAGCTATAATAGCTTTGGAGAATGCAAAAACCCAGCCTCTCTTCTGGTGCTGGAGTGTTAGATACTGTCTTTGTGTCTAAATATGGTGAGCATATGAATGTGAAATGTAAGAGAAGATTTGCCAACTGCTGATATCTTTCTGATTTCTCTGGCTCCATATGTCTTTCCACTGGCTGCCTCTTACGTCACGGTTTCCATCCCCCTACCCTGATGCTTTTATATAATTTTTTGGAAGAAGGATCTGTGTTCCTCTAACAGAAGGCATGCATAATGTGAGCTACTTATTGAAATAGAAGCATTTTCTTGGACTGTACATATACATTGATTTTTCCTCCCTTGAGGGTACAGGTAGGGAGGCTGGGAAAAAAGAGCATTACCTTTTCATATCTGACTAGATCTGCAGTCCCTCAGTGCAGGGTAAATTGCAACAGGAGCATGACTCTGCAGAAGTGTGTGTTTACAAGGCTGAAAAATCATCCCCTTTGTGATTCAATGGTTCATCCTGTTTATGTACACCAACACACAAGATAATTTTTATTAAGCATGCTTAGGAATTTCCCAAGAAGGTGTCTGTAATACAGGTTTTTAAATGTAATTGAAAAATAGTCAGCTTTTCAGTCAGGTACAGGTTATGTTTTGGCAAAAGGAGAATGGAAAATGCAGTTTCAAACATTCAATAAGGAAGTGAAAGACAGTTAACATGCTAAGAAATATTTAAGCTACTGACCTAAACCCCTTGTTTAAATACCAAAAGTGTAATTCTGCATAACTAAGGTCTCCAGCTAAGAGTTGTTTCTGTTTCTACAATAGGTACAAACCAGACATTGTTATGCATAATGTAGAATGTCAAAACCAATGACTTACTGCAGCTTTTGGGCAACTATAAGTCTAGCAACTGTGTTCAAGACCAAAATAATTTATTATTCTTTAAATAAAGAACAGGGTTTTTTTTCTTTAAAAGTCTATTTGTAAAGTAGGTGCTAAAACGATTTCCAATCTTCAAGAAAATAAAAATAAATAAGGTTAGGTGATTTATTTTTTTTTTTTTGATGGACAAGAGGTGCTCTCTCTACTACCTCTGGAGAGGAACATGCTGACCTTCAGGTGCTTCATGCATGCCTCTAGCCCACCTTGCAGCCTAGACTGCTGTGGGTGAAGGAGGACAGGATGCTGTACAGTGATTAGATGCTCTCTTAGAGCACTTGCTGCTCAGCTGATTGATGTCCTGGCTGTATGATATTCTGCCTGTAGCGTTTGAGGCTAAAGAATTTGTTAGTCTGAGTCCTTTCACACTTCTTGTCTGACTAGTGTTTGTGTAGTTGGCTGATTAACAAGGCTTCAGGTAAGTGTGAACTAAGGACCCGACAATAAGTGGCTTGGAGCTCATGAAGGATTTGGAAACATGTATAAATTAAAACTTGTCGAGGCTTAGCTGCTCTGATAGGGTATTCTCTCTAAGGGTAGATACTTAATCACTTAAGATGGAGACTTCTGGATATTCTTGTGTGCTTGTAGAATACTTTTTTTAAAGGAGCAAATAATCCATATATGCTTTTCAAAGTGGATACGAGGTACTTAAGAAGAACCATTAATTTACTGAGTAAATCCTTTAGCTTGCAGAGAGCCACTGTGACTGGATGCTACTGGAGACCATCATAAGCAGAGGCTGAGGTGATGTAATGCACTGTATTTCAGATTAAAGATTATCTCCTTAATTGATAGCTGGAAAGTGGACACTTAAAGTATTCTGAAATGTGAAATATTGCTGAGGTAATGGGACCTGTGGAAGTGCAACAAGAAATTCTGTGATAGAGTAAGGCATCTAGACTATGCTGTCACAAACCTGCAGCTGCTGACTTTGTAAATCTGACACAAAAACTGCCTTAATATAAAGACAGAAGCACTTGTGGAAGAGCTATCCCTCCTGTGTGGAGCTTGCTTGGTCCATCGGTGCTTCAGAAGTACTGACACCCAAGGGTAATGGTAATGCCTTGTCTGGCTGAATGGTGACAGCTGAGGTGCCCAGGTGTGGAGGGCCTGACTTGAGGATTCTGCCTGAGTGTGGGGGAAACGTTGGTTATCAGAATAGGTTATTTACAAATCCGTCCTGAGTTTAGACCTTCCAACTGCCTCTTTAATGGGTGATACCTCTGTGAAGGAGTAACAAACTCAGAACATTCCTGCAAGGCATGCTGGAGAGAAGCTAATTGTGTGTAATGTCATCCTTTTTAATCATCACTTCAGTCCTGGTATTTTAGTTCCTCATGTATCAGATGTGATTGAATCTTACCTTTTTAAAGAATGATGTTTGCTCCCATGAATGATATGCCTACCCAAAATCAAAGTAATCTCAAGTGTGTGCTGATTATCTTATGCAAATTATTTTAAGCTTATCTTGGGTAACACTCTTGTTTTGTTTTAGGGGTATAAAGATGCACTTTGAAATGCAGACTAATGTGACCAGATGAATTGTGCCTTAGCTGAGTTTTGCTTCACTTGGCACTAGGGGGAATGAGACAGCAGAATTAAACTGAGAAGGTACAGAATATCTGCTTCTGTTACACCTAAAAGATCAGTATAGCACGGAAGATAATTGCTGCTTAATGGCTGCTCAGAGATCTTCGTAAAGAAAAGCAATGACTGGGACCCATTTTATGGGTGTATTGGTTTTTTGTTGAGGTGGGAAAGTGACATGATCAGCGTATTATTTTAGTCAGTGTAAAGAAACTTCTACAAAACCTCTTTAACCCAAGGTATAACGGCTAAAACTCACAGGGGAGCACATATTATTTGAGGGAGGATGGTTTATCTTGCATATCTAACATTTTTGCTAATTATAATATGTTTCAAACAATGGCTAATAAAGCAAGCTACACATTGTCATTTAAAAGCTAGTAACTGCATTCCACTTCAGAGGAACGGTGGTATTGGCTTTCCTTCTCCACCAAGTAGTGATGGTCTTTAAGACATTGTAGTCTCTATTATATGCATACTGCATCCTAAATGCTGAAACTCTATCCACTTACAGATATGGTAATGGTAGATCATTAAACACAAGTCAAGCCTTTCTTATCTTTCATCTGTACTCTGGGAACAATTCATTCACTGTGGTCTGACAAAGTGTGGAATCGTAATTAGCCACTAAGGAAACAGTATCTTTGTAAAGTACAAAATTGCCTCTGAAGGGTGGGTGTCTCTGACTCTGTCTTTCCACCAAACATAAATATTCTACAGTTCAGAGCTTCCCTTTCTTATTTTCACACTCCACCACTTTTCCTTGGTTTCACCTCTGTAGGTGAACAAACCTTTTAAATGTAGTCTTGGTAAGGATTTAGCAGCCTGTTGGTGAATAGCAGCTTGGAATGCTCTGCTCATGCGTTACTTCAGCTACTAGTCAGAAAAAAGTAGACATCACCAAATACAGTATCAGTTTGGATGGAGATGTGTGAGTTGCCTCATTTTGTTACTTTTATACTGGGAAAATGAGGTTAATAAATTAAAATGTCAAGAAACTCTTGAACTTCAGTGCCTTGATTAATAGATAATGCTACACAAAAAGAAGGCAACTTCACTGTGAGAGGGTTGGGTTTAGACTGTGAAGACACATGTAGGCATAGACAAGGTAGTATTGATGTCTTTGATCACTCGTTCTGTGTTCTGAGTTAATTAACTATGTCTCTGTATTCCCTCTCACCTTCACCCTTCCTGTTGCCCCTGTATTAACTCTCTAGCAAAAGGTAAGATGAGACAGGGTAAAATATGCCTCAATAAAATAATTCTCTACCTGAAGGCATAATGTAAAGATGAATTTTGTATTTAAACTTGGTTCCTCTCTTCTTGCTACTGTTTCTCATCAACTGCAACCAAATTCCAAACTCATGAAGGTGTAATAAACTAGAAAGGAGGGAGAAACTTGGGCCAAATAATTTCCATGTTTTCTCTTGATCTAACTTAATTTAGTTTTAATTGATAGAGAATAAAATGAACAGATTTTGTGGCATACTGTGATGACTTAGATGATGTAAATCCAAACAGAAATATTGTTTCTAAGAATATTTATGGCAGGTTCCCTGCCCTGTTGTTTTGTCTTCCCCTTTACACTGGGGGACCTGAATGCTAAAAAGGCATCTTAGCAAGGAAAACATTCTAGCGTGGCAGGATGAGTCAGATGTTTTAGGCATGGGTTGCAAGAGGGCAGTGTTGTTTAGAGAGAGACTTTTTCTGCAGCACCCAGGTCTGTTTGCTTCAGATGCCTTTTGCTTTGTGCAGATCAGATTATTTCAGTAAACTGATAGCTTTATTGAAAAGAGGAATGAAAGGTGGAGAGGTGATACTGAGGGCTCAGGAAGCTATGCAGATCTTAGGTAAAGCACAAGACGTGAATTGTTACAGTGGCCATGTGCCTATGCTTGACCAGGACCTGGTAAATCTTCCCTCTATCCCCAGCATTCTAAGCTACTTCTCTGTACCTGGGATGCAAGTCTGCCCCTCAGCTGCTGAACTGCATCTGCATCCTGCTCTCCTGTAACTGACTAGTAAGGGAGAGGATTTGTACAGAAAGCAAGACCATAAATAGACTTTTATTTTGGGCTTGCCAGGTCAGTGCCAGCAAACTTTCATGTTACTATCACAGCTGAAGAGTTTCTAACCTACCTGATGAAGCAGAACTGTGTAAAAGCTGTTCTCATGGCTTATTTTCCGTGCAGAGAGGCTGTTTTGCATGAGGCAAAGTTGCTGTAGCAGACTTGAGCATTATCCTGCCGAGGCAATGTTACCTAGTCATCAGTTTACTGTGGCTCTTCTCTGGAGTTCAAAAGCTCTTTCTGGGTAGAAGCAAATTTTGCCTGGTTTCTGTATGGTGTGGGAGCTTAGCACTGGCAGTGGAGTCAGTTGGGCAAAGGGGAATTGTTTCATACTAGAATTCAAACTTAGAGCAGCAGAGTTGAATTTTGTATTGTCCTCCACAGGGTCATTTGATTCTTTTGAGATTGAGGAAGTGAGAAGTATCAGAAAGACTGAGGTCTTTGGCTAAATGCTGCCTACATCTGCATGACATAGGTCAGCTTTCCTTCTGGATGTTTCTGGATCCTTTTGATCAAGGGTGATGCTAGTTATGTACAGTTAGTATTGGTTTCCAGACTTTGATATGGGCCTGAGGGTGCAGGATGCTTGTGCATTTGTTGAGATACTGGCTGGGATAAAGTCGCTGCATGGGCTCTGTCTGTCAAAAGCCTGAAAAGGGAATAAACCATTTATTTGAAGAAAGAGTTTTCTTCATAGTTTAAATGTTTGGGATGCGGGTGGATGGCCTTCCAGCTTCTTGCAGGAACTCCTAAGAGTGCATTTCAGAGCTCTTTAAGTGTCGTGGGGACAGGAACCTTTCTTATTTGTATAGACTGCAGTCTTCAGCTCTTGGCTACCTGTCTTGCTGATGGACAAGTATTGGGTGTTGTCACCTGGGTTAAATGGCAGGGTTTGGAATAGCAACTGGAGGGGAGACTTGGGCGCTTCTGGGTTGCTGCTAACACTCTGGATCTCTAGCCACCTTTTATTTCACATGGGTGCTGAAATGTTGGAAGGACTAAGATGCTATCACTTCATCAGCCTCTGGTTAAGAATTCAGGTTGTACTAAGTAAGGCAGTAAAACCCAGAGCCCATAATTCTTGATCTGATGACAGTTGCACAATGGGTGTAAGGACTAGCAAATAGTGTAGGGATGGCTGGGTAACAGTTGCAGCTCTAATCCTTTTTAGGTGGTGGGATTATCAATGGAAAAATTTGTGGTAAAGGTGCACATATGAAGCAATACAGATTTAAGAGTGAAATAGTGTAGGAAAAGAACTGCAATATTGTTGACACTACCTTGATAATATGTATTTAAACCCAATAAAATTACCTGTTATCTTGTAAAGGGCACTAAATCCTTCTTCGATGCTGCTCTTCTTCGATGCTCAGTCTGAGTTGCTGCATTTCTCTTTGATGGGAATCTGTGAAATCCCTACTAAAGGCTACTCTGCAGGCACAAATGCAAGAGAGATGACATGATTTTAAGTGCTAGTTCAGAGGACAAGAAAAACACTACCAAACCCATCAACAAATGTCCATCATCATGACACCTTGTTACCTGTTTTAATAAATTTTCACAGAGTAGTTTATGCTGAGTGCAAGAGAGGGTTTTTTAAAACTTGCCATGCCTCAGCTGCATATTACTAATAAGACACTTCAGTGAGGTTTATGAAGTTTTAGTGGCATGAATTCTGCCACTCTCCATGCATGAAACTCTTTCTGATTCATCTTTGAGCATCTAAATACTTGTTTACAGCAGATTTAGTTGCTGCATTTTCTGAATCTGACTGAACTATTGTAATGGGTACTTACCAAGGCTTTGCACAGCCTTGAGTTTTAATTTACATGACAGCTTCTGAAAGAGAAAAACGGGGTTGCTTTCACAAGTACCTTGATTGTGAGGAACATAGAGGAGTGTAATGGTGTCTCAGCAGCTGCTATCCCATTACAAGTACTTAAATGCACATGTGTTCTACAGCAGTTGTATGGTTGAAAGGGATTCTCTGGGAAACTTCAATACCATTCTTTACTTCCAGCTCCTCACTTGGACAAAGGAGGCATGAAAGCGGTGACGGAGCTTCTTTTTGTCAAAGCTGATGTCGGAGGGATCTTTGAAAGTAAGTTTCATGCTGTTTCAGGATGAAGTACTACATTAGATTGTGCCTTTCATTAAGGATCGTCTACTAGCTGATCAGGGACTCATCATATCCCTGATTAAACATCTTTCAGAAGGACAAAATCTTCTGTTGAAGCCCAGGCACAAATATCATGGGTAATAGCTGATTTTATAGTGAATTTATGACCACAGTGTTTCGCCTCCAAAGAGGTAGGATTGATCTATTTCCATAGTTATTTGGCCTCTTGCATTTTAAAAATCTTTGTTAGCCTCTTTAAGGCTTTAGATTTGACATACAGTCACCAAAATTCTTAAAGTGTAATATAATAAATGTAGAGATCTAATTAGTGAAATTGCATGTGAAATATATGCAGGTATTAAAGTCTCCTTCTTAAAACTAGCCTGTCCTATGGAACAAAACTCCCACATCTGGATTCTAGAAAGAATGCATAAAAGCATTCATATGAATTCAGTGTGAGTTTCTTAATCTTTCATCTTTAGCTCATGGCAAAAATAAGTTGATTTTGTTGTTATCTTTTTTAATAAGGAGATAGCTGTATTTCATGTGTCTTGGATTGCCCAGCATTAATATATGTAGGTTGTGTGTGAATTTTTTGGGCTTTTTCTATTTAATTTTGAATTTTTTTCATGGTTGTGGGTTTTGTGGGGGTGGGAAGGGATTTTGCTTCCTGCAAAATTTGAACAAACCTTTTGGTTGTCTTGGAGAGCNATGTCTTCCTTAAAAAGTGGCATTTTTGTTCAGTATAGTTGAGCTGCACTGACTGATGAAGCAATGTTCTTGGTTTCTGGGCTTCTGTGTAATTAGCCTCTGAAACAAGTAGGTAAAAAAAAATTAATCCTTTTGTTCTTTCAGTGCTTTCACTGCTTTTATCCAAACAGTACGGATGAGCGAAACATCTCTGCAACTTTACTGCAGAAGAGAAGAAAATGAGACTGGGTGAATGGGAGATGTTAAGATAAATGAGAATGTGGCAGCAGTTTACTGTAGACAAATCTGTAATATATACATGGGAAATAAAAATAAAAGTAGTGTGTGCTGGTCTGACTAGATGGCAACACGTTGCAGTTACAGTAACCAGAACTTCACTGGTGTTGTTTCTCTATGTATTCATCTTCTGAATCTTTGGCTCAGGTTATTCTCTAAGTATCTACCTCTAGGCAGCATACCTGTTGGCCCTTGATAAGGCCTATGTCTCTGTACTGCTGTGTGCTGTGAAATGGTATGCTTCATGCTTAAGGTAAGAGCAGAAGTCAAGACCACAGGATAGTGACTAGAAGCAGTGGTTCAGTCCTCAGGCAGGCTCTCCAGAAGTTTTTAGATTGAGCTGTTTGTCCTGGTTGGATTTCCCTGTAGTGAGTCCAACCTCTGAGTTGAATTCAGAGGGAACTATTGTAAGAAATGTTTTTTTGATAACTATTGGGCTTTTTTCTTTTTTTTTTCTTTTTCAGTTCCTTTAAGTAAGTACTTCAAGCATCAGAGAAAGAGCAGGAGGATCTTGGAAAAACCCGAGCCTAGGAGAAGAAAGCTTCGATGTTATAAGATGAAGGTGATAAAACGGGAGCTGTGTAGGAGTCGACATCAAGAGATGGTCCAGGTTCAGGTGTATGGAAGTCCAGAGAGAGCTCAGCAACACTGCTCACCAGGACTACTGGAGCAAGGAGGAGACCATCCCTCAACAGCACAGACACTGCCCCCTGCTCAGCAGCCCCAGGGAGGGAATGATATCCATGTGCAGCCAGAGAGGCAGGCAGTGCAAGGAGGCAATGCCCCAGACATGGGACCACAACCAACAGGCCAGGGGTGGGAGGCCCCAGAGGTTACTGTGAAGGTACGGCCCCAGAACATGAGCCAGGGGTGGGAGTGTCCAGAGGTGACTGTGCAGGTGCAGCCTCAGAAGCCAAGCCCAAGATGGGAGTCCCCATCAGTGACTGTGCAGGTGCAGTTACAGAAGCAGGACCAAGGACCATCTTCCCCACAAGTAACTGTACAGGTACAGCCCCGGGAGTGGGGACAAGGCATGGCTGGCATCAAGGTCATAGTGCAGCTGCAGTTGATCTGTGACCCAGAAGAGGTAACTTGCCTCCAGGACCAAAGTGAGGAAGTGTTAGATAATGGAGAACAGTGGACCCCAAAACAAAATCAGGGAGAACCAATGACAAGATCTGAAGGTGAGAGAGTGATGGCTGTGGTGGAGCTGGTGCCACAGGGGGTTCTGAGCCAAATGCAGGATCAAGCAGCAGAAGTGGCAAAACCCCAGCAGGACCAGAACCAAGAGGAAAGAGCAGAAGCAGTGGAGCTGCAGGTGATGCAGGCTGCAGACAAAGCAAACCTGGATGGGATGGTGACAGAGGAGAAGATGCAGGACCAGAGCCAAGAGTGGGAACAGCTAAAAGTAGACCTGCCTCCACAAAATGAAAGCCAAAGAACTACAGAGATGAGGCAGGAGCAAGGCGATATTCAAAAAGGGCCCAAGGGGATGGTGGAAGACCAGAAGGAAGGCCTAGGACAAGAAGTATCTAAAAAACGATCACGAGATGCTCCAAATTACTTTGTTGCAATTCCAATAACAGATGATCAGGTACTCTGAAGTAGCTGTTCTATCAAAATAAATTTAAAGTTAAGGGGGTTTTGTTTAAGCTTAATTTCCTACTTATCTTAGTTGCAATTCCTTAATAAGCCAAGAGTGATCAAATTCTGCTCCCTTACCTTAGGTAGTCAGTTGGGTCTGGCTGGGATGGAGTAAACTTCCCCATAGCAGCCCTTTCAATAGTTGTGTTTTGTTTTGTAGATAGAGCTGTGTCTATAACACACCAACACTTCAGCTACTGCTAGGAAGAAAAAAAAAAGACTGTCAGGTTTGCTACTGCACTTTCTAAAGGGTCTGAGGTGTTGTGCCTTCTATCAATAATATCTTCTATTCTGTAATCTTTTTTTAAAACAAAAGCAGTGGCTTTTTCACCTTGCATTGTCCCATCCTGTATTGTCTTAAGGCTGTGTTTAGTGCAATGGTATTGATTTGTTTGTTCATCTTCTTTTCCATGGAAGCTCACAATGGAGAATGAGAATTTCCTTCTCTTCTACAGAAGAGTATATAGAATTGATCTGTTTTCTTCATCTTTTATCCGACAAACTTCCCTGAGGTTTTAGGCAGACAGGTTCTTGAAATTAACTGTCTGTGGGGTCTGTATGCTCATACTTTATCCAGGTATGCTATATTCTCTGACTCCCATATTTAAGCAATGTTGAGAAAAGCACAGATCATTTCACCTCCATACTGTTAAACCTAAGTACAGCAAACAGTGGAAATCCAAATAGAAATATTTTCTTCTAGAGACTTTGTGGGGGACCTAAAGCATTCCAGTTACCACAGTGTATGCTTCTTCTGAATTATGTCAATACAGCCTTGTAGGGCTTGGCCACTACATGCACTATCTTTAGATCCATAGAATTAAATTCCAAAAATAATAAAATAGCTGTAGAGGCAGTTTTCAATGAACCAAACTTTATTTACTCATTAGTGGTTTCAGACAAATCATATGTAACTTCTGCATAATGCTTTGTACTTGTAAGTGGGAAGATACCAGCTCACCCTGAACTACTTATTCCCATTTTGATGGTGCAAATTTTGAAGCACACACAAAACTTTCTGGAATAAGGATGCAGAATGTCTCATTGTCAAAGCCACACTATCTGTACCTCTATGAACAGGCTTTTTACCCTTTAGTCTTTCATAGACAACTGTGACCTGCTGATTGCAATATTTTATTTGCAGCTGCTCAGACTGTACAAAAGCAGAAAGAGCTCTCACTTTGTCCCAGTACCTGCTGTATCCCAAAGGGGATACAGTGGTTGGAACTCTGCTCCTGTTGCAGAATAGCAGCATTCTGATGTGGGATATGCCCCTTGTGTTTATGTAAGGGTCAGTAGGCGATTATGCACTCAGCTACATTATGAAGAGAAAGAAAAGCTCTGGGGTACAAAGACAAGGAGCTTACTATTCCACCTGACAGAGATAGGCAGGGAAAAGTCTTAATTTGAATCACTAACTATCAAGTCCCAGGTAGAATGGGCAGAACTGAGAAACAGTATATAAATTGTCTGAATTATTAGTGTTTACAAAATAAATATGCATCTTGGAATTTTTTTCTCATAAAGCAAGTGTAAAAGGTAAAACCCAAATGTTGGCTTCTATGAACAGAGTGAAAATACAACCCTCTACTACCGGCTTCTACTATTAGTTTATGGTGCTTTCTCCAGCAAACCAAATGGGTATTATTTGTTGCAATATACAACTTGATTCCTTTTTTTTTCCCTAGTTTAAGCTTCCATGCAGTATCTGACACAACTGTATTTATGCTGGTGAAAGGCAATAATTAAATAGGGTTGCTGTATCTGTTGTACAGATTTTTTCCTTTTTTTTTTTTTTTTTCCCCCCCCCCAGTGTGACAGGCAGCTGCAGTACAGTAGCTTGCCTTGGCAGGCTTCTGGGTTTTTGTTTTTATCTAAGTGTAAAAACACTTATGTACGTGTTAGACAGAGACATCAAAAGGTGCCTTCCTCTTGGTAGGCAATTATTTGCTATGGCTTTGTCTTGAGCAGAATGATCTTTGAAGGTTATCTGGAGGATGGCCTCATATAACTTTCAGTGATTCCTACATATGACTGGCTTTTGAGAGGTGAACAAAAGTGCAGAGCACATCAGGAAGACAAATGCCAGGAAGGGAAAATAACTGTGTAAGCTGAAGACAATGTTGGCAGATGAACAAATGGGTATGAAGTGGGCAAAGAATAAATCTAAGCTGGAAACTGGAAAGTTTCCTGCCATCTGAAGAGTGAGATCATGGAACAGCTTGAAGGGTCATGAATGCCTGACTTATTCAGCTATTTTAATGAGATTTGAGTGTCCTAATATATGGCCTGTGACCACATCCTGTACAGCTCTATGAATGTCCTTCCCCTCTTTTTCCTTCACTTCTCTCTTTCAATTCTGCTCTTCCAGATTTCTCTGCTCTCACACCAGCTCTAGTAATCTGGCATCTCTGACATTGCTGACTGAATGCTCTGCCCAAGACATTCCCAGTTCATGCTCCTCTTAAATGCTACCTTTACAATTAGCAGGAACCTGAGACAGCCATGTGTAAGGCTCTGAAAGAAACTGAAGGGTTGCTGTACTGTAAGCCTGCTATGTGTATATGCAGAGGGTGAGTAAACAAATCATAGAATGGGTTGGGAAGGGATCTTAAAGATCACCCAGTTCCAACCCCACCACGGTCGAAGACACTTTTCACTAGACCAGGTTGCTCTGAGCTCCATCCAACCTGGCCTTGGATAATTATAGGGATGGGGCATCCACAGTTTCTCTAGACAAACTGTTACAGTGTCTAACCACCCTCATAGTAAAGAATTTTTTTTTTCTGATATCTAATCTAAACTCACTCGTTCAGTTTGAATCCATTTTCCCCTTGTTCTATCACTGCACCCCCTTGTAAAATGTCCCTCTCCAACTTCCTTGTGAACTCCATTCAGGTCCTGGAAGGCTGTAATTAGGTAACTCCTAAGCCTTCTTTATTCCAGGCTGAACAAAAACAATTGTCTCAGCCTTTCTTCATAGGAGAGGTGTTTTATTCAGCTATTATTCTTGGTGGCCCTCCTCTGCACTCACTCCAATGGGTTTATGTCCTTCCTGTGCTGGGTGTCCCAGAACTGGGTACAGCACTCCACATGGGATATCAAGAGGGGCAGAATGACCTTCCTCAACCTGATGACCAAAGTTATATGTGAATACATATATGCATAATTAATATAGTCTTTTTGGCAATTTCAGATGATTTTACCTATAAAGCAGAGGTTCTTGAACTTGTTGAACATACAACGTGATTGCCTGTTACACTGGGGACTTTCTATACTACCGACGGTTTTAAAGATGTGGTTAGTTTTTGGGGTGTAATAATTTTGTCTAAATTATATTTTAAGAGAGCTGTCTACACAGCAGAGCCTAGTGCTCTTTATATTTTTCTCCCCTTTAAGAGGACAAAGGGAAAGCTCTGTTCCAGTCCTGGTGGGTGCATAGCCCTTCTCTCTGCATGTAAGCAGGACTTCAGAAGGCTGTACACCAGGCTTGGACTGGGTCGGATCTGAGAATGTTGTGGTTTCAGGCTTTCAGTACTCCATTACAAGTGTTTTCTTCCTGTTTCATACATTGCATCCCTCAAAAAAAAAAAAATC
>WBMV01001825.1:1130275-1165703 GCA_013396655.1 Campylorhamphus procurvoides | reverse complement strand
ATAGAAAAGTTCTACAGACTTATTAAAAAAAAAAAGATGTAGAGGTAAGGTAGACCATTCCTGTGGGAGGGGGAGCAGGAAGTTCTGAAGACACATATGTGAAACTGACAAAGAGAGGTAAGAAAACACATTAATATTGCTCTGTAAGAGTTACATAGCTCCATGAAGAAATTTCACTCAAACTCTTCTCAGATGTCTCTGCCTCAAATTGAGAAAGCAAAAAGATCCTGTTTCTTATTTCAAGGATACTCTTGGAAAGACTGGACAAGGGAGAAGAAAAGGAGGCTATTTTGTGGAGTTAGTTTCAATATGTAGCCCAGTCTGGTGAAGCAAAGGTTGCAGTTTGTGTGGTCAGAAAATTTGATGGCTTTCACAATCTAAACACGTGCTGTAAATAGCAGACTGCACTAAATTGTACTTCAATTGCAGTAGGAATTATCTTAATGTAAGAGTCATTTCAGTGATGTTTTTCACAGTGACAAAAGTACTGTAAGAGTTTGTGAATTCAGGGACTTTGTATTGTCAAATGGTTGTTTTAATTGTGTGTGGTGTTTATCCTCATGTTTATTAGAAACTTGTTATACTAATCTCTTCTGACATGCAGGATATGGGAATATTTACTGTACTGCACAATGGCTGCTGAGGCTTTATGTAGAAAGATACCAAAAAACCCCATATTGACCCACCTGTTTCAATCTATGAAAGAATAAAGCAGAGCTCCAACATGTGTGAGCACTTAGGCATGTAAGCCAGAATTCATTTTGCAAAATAGTCTGAAAATCTATAAATTACTTGTCTGTAACTATGGCTTCCACTAGGTACGTAGTTCCTGTGTGATTGAATTCTTCTCCCTTCTGGTTGTTCCCATGACTGACTTATAAAACTTAACAGATCACATTGAAAAAAAAAATAATTTTAGGGTCAGTTGTGTAAAGGCACAAATCCACAAAAGCCAGATACTGGTCACACAGCTCTAAGAAACACAAGAAGTCAGAAAATAGCATGTTTACCTGGTCGATCTACTTTGTTTGCAGCTACATTTTCCTTTTTGGAAGAGATATCAGTTTAATCTGAGATCAAACTTGTAATCAGAAAATGGCATAAGATTAATTATGGAAATGCTATTCAATTTCCACAGTCTATTAACAATTGACAACTGCATGAAGATACCATTAATATTTACACAGTGCTGTGAGCTTTAATCTAAGATGCTTAGGGTCAGGTTCACACCTACTTTAAGATCTAGGGATTGTGGCTCACAGGAGAGCTATGAGTTTAGCCTGTAGGCTTTAAAAAAAGGAAAACAGATCAATCACTTCCTGAAAAATTAAGTTTGAGATTGAAAGTTGCTATATGAGGGATCTGGGGGGTGGAGGGGGGTGGTTTTGTAGATTTCTATCTTAAATATTGAGTTGTATCTTTTGGTGTATGAGGCTTCAGCATTCTGAATTTTTCCAGTAATATGTGGGCATTCCAAAGTGAAAAGTTACTTTCCTGTTTCCTTTTTACTGCATTGCAGATTTTGGACAGAATTGAAGATCTCCAAGAGCACATATTCTCTAAAGAACCTGACCTATGGAGAGCTCTTCTTCCTATTCAAACTATGCACCTTACTATAATAGTAGCTCACCTGGGAACAGAGGAAGAAGTAAAAAAGTAAGAGTCTTGCAAAACCGAAGTGCCACTAATTTTCCTGTAAATGTGGTAGCCTTGCTGCTGCTCTTGTGAATAATGATGTTTTATTAGATTCTACACACAATTTCTCTTAGACTTTTTTGTTTAGTTTCTGTCTTGCTTTCAATACCTCCCTGGAAAGATCTTCACAAAAGCTAGATGTGATGCACGAGAGGCTGAAATTTTCTATCTGCCATGGGATGTAGAGAAAAAGCAATGTCACTGTAAATAGTATTACTATTTTCTTACTGTACTACTACCAGAAATTAGTTCAACAGATGTCTTGAGCTGCTGTCTTTTGAGAAACCACAGCTTTTCAGATCAGCTGGAAAATGTTCACTGTTAGGGCATGTTACATAAGAGGAAAACAAAAAAAAAATCTGCCTAATTCCTTTCCAAACTGCTCTCTTGTCTAATTCAAGCTGTGGGCTCTCACTGTGGCCCTGTGAATTAAGAAGGGGATACTGAAAGATGACTAAGGAAAGCTACCCTGTGGTCAGAAAGGCTAGAACTGCTAGGAAGGTGCAGAAAATAGAGACAGTATGCTGCAGCTTTTTTTTTCTCTGTCACATGGGCAAACCTGAGACTTTTTGACATGAAGAGGCAGAACGGAAAGGTGCTTATGGTCCTTATGTGCCTGGGAAGGCATCACTTGATATAGGTGGGAACCTGTTGTGAGCAGCTCTTTCTCCAGCGGTCTTGGCACACATCAGCATGGGAATGAAGAACAGGCCTCAACACCATATGGGTGTGACATAGGATTTGCTTGGGTGTAAAGCAGAATGCCTAGCTGGAAAGATGTCAAAAGAACCCATATGACTAGAATAAAACTTTGTGACCATACAGGCAGCACTAGTTAAACATGATTAATATGCATGTGACAAGTTTGTGTGTGCCTTATTTTAAACTTACCTGCTTTATTATACTTTCCAGGGAATGTTTTTGAGCATCTGAGGGGGGAAAAAGATAGAAGCATTATATGGGCTAAGGAATCTCATGCAGAAGGCAGTGTACAATAATTCAGTAATAAAAATCTGTGCCAGTGCTGCTGACTGGGCAGGCTGTCATCCAGGAGGATAGGAAGCTAGTTGAGAGCAGCAATAAAAATGGGAATCAATTGGTTAGGGAGGTGAGTAGAGCTAAGTACTGTTAATGAACTTAAGAATGGATGTGTGTCTGTAATGAAAAAATAATGGACATATCTAATGAAAAGCAGATCTGCTTTGCCAAATGCTTTTCATTCTGTATCTTTTAGCTACTTACGTAGCTCTTCTAAATGATGCTGTAGTTCAGTGGCTACTTCTCTGTGCTGTCACATGAGTGCCCTAAGCGGTTGTTGAGTGTTTCTCACTCTCAAGCAAACAGCACTACTGACACAGCAGGCCCAGCCCTTCATTGGGGAGGAAGGGAGGCATCTTCTAATCTCATAGAAGAAGCTGAAGAGAAACTTTTTTACATGGGCATATAGTGACAGGGAAAATGAGAATGGCTTTAAACTGAAAGCGCACAGGTTTAGATTAGATATAGGAAGAATTCTTTACTGGGCTGGTGGTGAGGCACTGAACAGAAAAGTTGTGGATGTCCCATCACTGGAAGTGTTCAAGACCAGGATGGATGGGGTTTTGATCAACCTGGTCTAATGGAATATGTCCCTTCCCATGGCAGTGGAGCTGGAACTAAATGATCTTTAAGGTCCCTTCCAATACAAACCATCTGAGAGGAGAATTTGCCCTAGCAGTACTTAAAGGTAGCTTAGACATTATGGACTGAAAAGAAGGGCTAGATTAGCACTGCTTGTTTTTAAGGCAGATGAAACAAGATCCCCTACAAAGAATTAATTCCCTTTCCACCTTCAGTCCTGTCCTTACTAAATCTTCTGCTAAATCCCCAGTAGTCTTGGAAACAAGTAGCTCCGATGTGATTGTAGCTGTAATAACTCAAATGTACTAGTCAGGACTATTCATAATGTTCTCTTGTCAGCTGAAGTGGCCTTTGTATGCATTAAAAATGCTTTCTGAAGGGCATCAGTTCCTGCTATGTGGATTGTAGTCCCCAGTTTCTAACTGATGTTATGCAGCTCTAAGAGTTTTGAACAATGAAATGAATGTAGTCAAAACTTGTTCTAGGTGAGATGATAAAGTAAATGTGGCTACAGGAGCCCCAGTAACCCATGGGATGGTGTCGTGCAGTTCTTAGTCATGTAGTATGCGTTAGAAGTATGAAGCTCTTGTAGAATATATCTGCTCGAAATCTGTTTGAAGACTGATAGGATCCTCCTTCCTAAGAGACTAAAGAAGAGTATCTGAGAAACTTCTGCAAGTTCTAAGCTGCTGGAAGACTTAGTGTCTACTTTTAGAAATTTAATAATCATACCTTTTCTGTGCTTTAAGCAAAAGGTTTAGTTTGAAGTTTTAGTGTCTATGCATAATTCACTTTTTGAGATTTCTGTGCACAGCAAAATGCATATCTGAACTTTATTGAAATATGACATAGAGCTGACAACGTAAGAATCGATTTGATATTTTGTTAGATGGCCTGCAATAGGAGATTATAATGGAGAGAAATGCTAATTGTTCTTCAAGAGGGAGAAAAAATTTGTTTTAGTTTTAGAATAAACCTAGTGAACCAGATGAAAATGGCAATGATAAAGTTTTAAATTACATGATACAAATGTAAGTTCAGTTCTACCCATTTTGACTCTTCAGCAGCACATATTCATGCAGCTTTTCTGGCATGTTAATGTTTTTAGCATTCAGTAGGAAAAATCACTTCTAATACCTAAGCAAAGGTTGAAGTGAAAGACACAATGTGTTTAAAATCTTCTATTACAAAAGCGTTAGCAATGAAATATAGTGTGCCTGTTACACTATGCATAGTGCTGCACTGTGGTCAAAATCAAGTATATTGGGTAGTATTAAAAATATAACAGTATTGTCATATGTAAAAAAGCTATTAACTTTCAGCATTTATATATTAATTATCTTTTAAGGGCTATTCTGGCACTGAAGCAAAGCAAGACTAAAGTGAAAGAGATCTTGCAGGGTAAAAACCTTAATATGACATTTCATGGGATTGGACAGTTTAACAACCAGGTGTTCTACTTAAAAATGTTGGAGGAAGACCAGAAAATGCTGAGCAGAATTGCAGGTAAGTACCAAACCTGACTCTTTACGACTTGCGGTAAACCAATTCATAGAGTCTTAGTTCTTGTAAGCATGGCACAAGCTGTTGTGCATGACTGTCACATGCCTCCTTTTCTCTTGTCTCCTCTTTTTCTTAATTGTTAATCATGAAGCCAACAATTGGTTAGGCCTGCATTAGGGCTAAACTAGGTTTTCTGTGCTAATTTGGGAGAGGTGAGATGCGCAGGAATTTGGTATGTCAAGATCACACAGAAGACTGTCCTAGCCTGTTCTGCAGTTAGGATCTCCCAGACCTATGGTGTACATCATTTTCAAAGTGACACATCAGAGATGGGACTCTGTTCATTCTAATAAACTGAAAGCCTACTAAGTGTTGGCCCCATTTGAGTATATAAGGACTTTATTTAAATTGGAATATTTGTGAAATCATGAGTTCTCTGGGGCAGAAACTGACAAAAAGCAGGGTTTGTGTGCATATACATGTGTAGCACCATCAGTCTTTTGCTTCTACTGTACAAGGTGAAACATAAGTGTAAGGGTAGCTTGTCCACTACACTAACTTTCCAAAACACTGATGGGTTCATGGAAATGTTCCAGGCCTTTGACCTGCTTACCTGCATCTGAGTACAGTTTCAGAAGGGCTTGATACTCTCCTTGTCCTTGCTACCCTGTTCAGCTTTTAGGAGCTGCTTTAGCCTGCAATGCAGAACCTAATCTGTGTCCTGGGCTTCCACTCCAGCAGAACAAAAATAATCAATATACATTATTTTTCCTTGCTATTTTCATACTAAGCAAAAAGGAAGCATCGTTCAACTAATGCTCTTCAAAAAGGCATCCAATACGAAGACACTATGTAATCTTCAAATGATTTCTCAGAACAGTCTGTTTTCTTTTTGTTGATGCTGCTTCCTACCTCCTCCAGTTCTCAGCTTTGATATAATAATTCTGCTCTCTTATTCTCCTGTTTATTTTTCATCTTAAGTCATCAGTGTTGCAACTAGACAGAGGATGCTTCTTAAGAATGGCTTTCTCGCCTCAGCTAAATAAAATTAGCCACTTCACTATCCATTACCTCTTGCTTGCCTCTGACCTTCACTTCTCTTAGTCTTCCATCAATTCCAAAGATAATTTTGGCTCCAGAGAGCTCTGCTTTTGTTGAAAATACTCTGATGTTTTCCCCGCTTATTAGGACTACAGCCTCAACAAACTTGCCTATGCATGAGTTGCTTCTTCTAAAGTCTTTAACAGGAAATAATCTTGACTGGGAGATAAAATAAAAGGCAGATGATGCAATTTCCTTATAAGACCATGTTTTGTTATATGCCTATCCATAACATAGAAGTGCCATTGAAAGAAGGGACTGATTGCCTGTTTTGATGTCAGATCGGACTATTTTGAGAGCTGTACCTTGGCTTTCTCTCTATTCCTGAAAGGTCCAGAAGTAAATGCCTAATTTCTAGTGTCTGAACCATACTGTTTTTTCTTCTACTTATTGTTTTGTTTAACTGAATTTTTTGTTCCCAATGAATCATAGCATACAAGGTCAATCTTTATCATGCTATATTACCACCAGCAGAAATATTTAATTTTGGCTCTGCAGAATGTATGCTATGATGCTTTTCCTAAATATCATGCTGGAGCCGCATTAAGTCTGAAATCCATTACAATAGTGGCTGGTAGTTACTCCATGTTCTCTGCCTGGATATATGCATCTTCAGGGTTCTGGAAAACTGGACTCTGATCTGAGTCCCTTTCCTAATCAGATAGCAGAGAGAAATTTTGATTGCAATCCCCAGGAAAGTTCTGTCGGTATTTGTGTATTTAATGCAAAGTGATTATTCACTGACTGCCTGAAACAATTTCTTGACTGAGAGACAAGCTGCCAGTTTTCAAGCTGTTAATTCTGTTACCAAAGATTTTGTTATTCAGAGAAATATAACTCCCAGAGTTTTTCTGTTCTGCATAACTTCTGACCATTTCCAGAACCTAATGAGTCTGGGGATTATGCAAATATGTATCAAAGTCTATCCTTACAATGATATCTCCAAAGAAATAGCTTTTTTGGTTTGTTGGTTTTTGTCTCCTTTCCTTCAGCATAGCAATTGGATTAATTGTTCTATAGTGAATAGGGATTTTGTCTTACCTTTTAGTCAATATTTTGGTTGCTCATGAGGGAGGTGTGGTCAGCTGTCTCCACCTCATCATGCCCTTATTGATGATTTGTTAAGAAGTATAACAGTTCTGCTTGCTCTAAGGAAGTTTTTGAATGTTCAAAGTGTTTCTGACATTAGAAAATATAAAAAGTTGATTGGTTCCTCATTTGCTTTTGTTCCTACACAATGAACTTCAGTTTCTAAGTGGAGAGTTATTCTCTCTCTTGATCAATTAGCTACAATTAATTGGTAAATGCTGAGCACCACTGAGCTCCTCTTGCTGCTAGTGACTTCATCCTCTTTGAAGAGATACTGCTTAAGATGTCTTGGAATTTTCTTAGGATATTTACCAAGTGAACTAGAGGAGACAAGTGTCTGGAAAAATGAGTTCCTTCATAGATGGTGTCCTGCCTGTGCCAGGAGCTTTGTTCCTAAACTGACTTCTTGAAGATGATTGCTACCTTTGACCTTTCTTCCATTATCAGCCTTTCTGATGAAAATCTGCTCATGGCAGTAAGATCTTCATCTTCCAGTAATAAGTCCTTCCTGATGTTTGATGGGATTAGTGCTGGGTGGTAACTAAGCGGAGACGTTACTTCCAGGTTTTCTGTGTTTGGTTAATCTTTTTATGCACTTAAAGGATGTTATTTGCCCGGGTCATATGTAGGAAAGGGTTTTTTTTAATTTTTCCCTTAGAAGGAACTTAGACACTTTGCCGTTGTGTTTTATTCCCTGGGTCTTTCTGAGCTTTGACCTATTTGATGAAGTACCAGAGGCACTTTAGGGTTTGTTTGATAACTAACCATAATCACCTTGGAGCACTTTCAGATGTCCTAAAAAGTATCTGCAGTGTTCACGTTGGACCTACAGCTCGACTGTACCCTTCTGCAGCAGCAGCTGGAGGCCAGGTTGGCATCCAGTAAGACACTTAAAAGGGCATTAGATGCTTGTTCACAAAACTGGATTCTGCTTGCTTTTTTTTTTCACTTCAGATGGAAAATATATAAAGCGGTTGCCTCTGCCGCAAAGTGACCAGACAGCCTCAGCTGTTGTTCTTTCATAAATACTATGAAAAGAATCAATTTAAATTATTGATAATCTAAACGTTAACCCAGAGACTTGGCCTTGATATAAATGCATATGACAAACTTATAAACATGATTGTAGTTAAACTTTCTGAAAAATAAAATGGAAGTAGGGTGACTTCAAGCAAGGCACTTGTCAGATGTATTAGGCTATTTTTTTACACAGTTTTAACACTGAACCTACTTCTCTCAGTGCCTAAGCAACTAAGAGTAACAATGATAGGTGTCAAGGTGGAAAGTCTGTCAAGAAAAGCCACAAATGTTACAGGTTTCCAGTTTAAAATGTTGATTTTTTAAATTTTTTTTCTTTCTGTATGTTTTTATCACCTTTATACAACCAAGGGATAAAGAACTCTGGCAGTATGTCATAGCCATAGCTAAGGCTTTCAGTGTAACTTTGGAAGTATTTCTTACTGCTTGACCACAACTGTTGAACAAGACATCTGCATTTGCCAGACTTGCAGGGGTCTGCCTCATGCAGAACTTGCTATTCTTGAGGCTCTGCATCCTCCAGTTCAAAGGCGCTAAAAAAGCTAGTTCAACTTGGCTTGACTTGTTTTTACAATCCTTAACTGAAAGCCCCTGAAGAATATAAATTCTGGAATGACTCATGGACACTTCTTTCAATACAGAAAAAAACCTTATCATTTTATAATTATATGAGCAAAGTTATGAAATCAATAGCATTGTAAACACTTCATATCACATTATCTGGAGAAGGAGTACTATGTTTGTGTGATGTTCCCTCCTGAATTGCTCCAAGTGCTGTGGAGTAGTAGTAGTTTTGGGAATCCAGCCACGTTTTTCTGGAAGCACTTAGATTCTTACATCTCTTTGCAATAATTGGGGAGGATCTGTTCTATCACAGGTATCAGTTGTGGCCACTGGTGGATGCATCTTGTTCCTGGCAGGACTGCCATGGGCATATGCTTTCCTGAACTCAGCGTTGTGGTGGGAGAGCTGTGAATTTGGAAGGAATTGTGTTGCAAAGTTTGGATATAGTATCAGGTTTGCAGCATACGTCCGTATGTCATGCACGACTTTAGCTCTGTGTATTTTTCATTTGTCTCTTGCCTGTGATAGTATAACTGGTTACCTGCTGTATGTTTTAACTGCGTTTTGTTCTAGAAGGGCGTAGTGGCTTTTTTCTAGTCTTCTTGTAAATATTTTTTCCTTACCTCCCAACTGTTACTCATTTATTTATTATTTTGTGTTTTTACTAGAAGCTGTGGAAGAATGCTTCATTGAAATGAATCTCGACATTTTGGGAAGTAAGGACTTCAAACCACATCTTACTTTCCTGAAGCTCTCTAAAGCATCAAGGTTGAGAAGAAGGGTAAGTCAATGGTTTAAAAGTATTTTTTCTGGGAATTTGTTCTAGTGATTATTTTCCTTCTAATGAGATTCATGGGACAAAGGTCCCATGAATGTACTTAGGCAATAATCATTGCAACCAGAGTGCAACATAACTTTATTTAATAAAGCTTCTTTATAGATTGGTTAACAGTTGTTTGCTCGCAACCAACTGGAAGAAATGAGGTTTCTTGCTTATATTGTGTATGGCTCCCTTGTAGAGTGCAGAATGCTTTCTTGCTGTTGTGGCTAGCAAATCTGCACAAAAACCATATCAAGCTGTTTTCATAGGGCAGAATGGCTTCTGAGCAATATTTGGCTTCTGAGTAATATTTATCTCAGAACAAGATTGATGTCATATTGGAAGTCAGACTGGTGCCTTGATTTACGCTAGAAATGTGTGATGTGCTTTTCTAACCTTTACTGCAGCATTGTGTGGGATTTATCACAAACAATTAAAGTAAAAAACAACTCTGATTAGATTGCTCATTTCCCGGTGGAATACTGTCCTGCTTGTTTCCAGGAATAGTACTTGTATTTATGAGGTCAATATATCACAAACCTGAAACTCTAGAGAACCATGCAGAAAGAAAACAAAAAATGCTACAATAGCTGAAGAAAATGACCTTGTATTTGTGCACTTCAAGTACTTCATATTGACTTGATATTTGCCTTTTTTATACATGATACAATCAAAGTTGGATAGGACTGATAGTTCTCTGTGGGGGCTTTTTCTTTTATGCTGCCTATAGAGATTTTCATAAGTGCAGGCATTGGCAATGTCTGATGCAAAAGAAAGAATATAATAGGCATATAGGAATTCCTGTTGACTTTTGCCCAGAGTAGTTTCACACTTCTTTTAACTATCAAGTTAAAAAAGTAATTTCTTGTATGTTCTCCTCCACTTTTGATATCTAGCACTAATTATAACTTACTCCTGCATAGCATGATTCACGTATGCAAGCTCCTTACATTTATATATATATATAAAGAAATAAAGAAGCAAGTGTATAGATCTTTGACTGTTGAAATATCAACTGAGTGGTGAGCCCAGAAGTAGATGCAGTGGTGCCATGTGGCCTCACCAGTGCTGAGCAGAGGGAAAGTATCTCTCTTGCTCTCCTGACAACACTCCTCCTAGTGCAGACCAGGATACCACTGGCTGCCTTTGCTGTAAGGGCACATTGCTGGCTCATGGTCGTCCGGGTGTCTACCAGGATCTCTAGGTCCTTTTCTGCTAAACTGCTCCACAGTCAGCCCTCAGCCTGTACTGCTGTCTTGGTTTGTTCCTCCTCAGTGGCTGAATTTTGTGCTTCTCTTTCAACCCCACAAGGTTTCTGTTGGTCCATTTTTCCAGCCTGTTGAGTTACCTTTGGATGGCAGCATGACCCCTGGTGAATCAGTCACTCCTCCCAGTTTTGTTATCATTGAAGTTGTTGCTGAGGGTGTGTTCTGCCATAATATCTAGACCATTATGAAGAAGCTGTTCAGCCAGTTTTCAATCCACCTCACTGTTCAGCTGGCCGATAATTCATCAGCTTTCTCTATGAAGACCTCCCAGAAAACAGAGTCAAAAACCTTCCTGAAATTCAGGTAGACAGTATTCACTGTTCTTCCTTTGTCTACCACACACTACTTCTGTACAATTTTTTTTCACCTTAAAACCTTTGCTCCTAGAATACCAGGGCTGTGAAACTGGAGTAGGGCTATATGCTATGTTAGTTATGAGGGGTACGTGGACTCTGTATGTCCATATATATCTCCCTAAGGTTAGTAAGGCTCAGCCCCAGACATAGGGTATTACCTCAAAGATCAAACTGGAAGATAAGTGTGTATATATTTCAAGACATGGCATATATGTTGATATGTAAGTTGACACTGTCAACTTATGCATGTCTTTCAAAATCAAAATGTAATGGGAATAAAAAGGAGGACAACTCACTACTTCTATATTATTCTACTCCTAAATACTGCAGGGGAGAAGTCAGCCTTCCTAAACAGTAGAAGATGCCAAAGTATGAGTAAGGCAAAATATCACTTTAGTTATTATGATGCCATCTACTGGCTGTAATTACTTCATTTGTACCATAAATAACTGTTTCCTTGTAAGGGTACTGTTTAAGTATTTCATGCAACTTCAGTGCTTCTTATAGGAAGGTTAAGAGATAATTACTTAAAAACTTCTAATTCACATCTCGAAAATACTTTGTTAGCAAGACAGGTAGATGATGAGACTGGAGGTGTAGCTTCAGACCTTGTTCTCATTTGTGGGGAAGGAGAAGCTGGTTGTCTTTAAAACAACTACTACAAGTGCTAACTTTCACCTCAGGAAATTGCACGTTTTTCACTTTAAATGTCTAAATATCCCAAGGCTGGAGAGAGTTTATGTGCTTTTTATCTTAAATAGCTACCAAAGGAGCCGTGTGTGCTGTTTGAAGATCAGGTTCAAAATGTTCAATGTGCTCCTGGCATAAATATAAAATATGGGCTCTTCAGGTTTTTTGGCCTCTTCCCAATGAACCAAAAGGGAATAGTTTACCTCTTAAGAGAATCCACTTCAGTATGTGTAGTAAAAGCCTTCTTCAGTGTGGGCTGTTAGCCTCTAGTGCTGGGCACTGCCTGTGCTAGAGCAAAGCTGTGGATCAAGTTGCTGTGCTAAAGTTGGAAATGTTTGTTCATTCTGTTTTATCCTGCTTCAAGTAGATTCACTCCATGAAGGTCTGCAAATAGCTGCAGTCTACCCTGAGTGGTGAGAAAGCAGCAATCCTGCAGAGTCACACACTTGTATTAAAATAGTTGGAACTTTTTAATGGAAGGGCAGCTCTAATCCTGCCCTCTTCTGGCTATTCGATAAGTTATCTTCAATGATGTGACCTTACTCAAGTTTCCATTATCATCTTGAATTTCTCAGAAAACAGCCCATGTGCAGTGTATCTCTGCATTTCAGCAGAACTTGAACCTGGTAGTGTTAAGGTGACACACAGCTCCTGGCTCCTGAACAGCCTGGCTCCGTCTGACAAGTGTGTGTCTTTGGGGCACTGAAAAAGGTGTGGTGTTTGTTTAATTAAACTTTCTCAAGGGTTTTAATCACCTAGGGCAGCAGTGCCTAATGGCTTGATGTGTTTGGTCGTGAAACTATTTATACTTGCTTCTGTCCAGGTGACACTGGCTGTTCTGGCCACCCTTCCACACTCCTCATGTTGTGAACCATACATATCCACCTACCAAAAAGGCTATCATTATGAGGAAGAAAGCTTGCAAAGAGACTTTTTTTTTCATTTTTTTTGCATTTGGGAACAGGGCTGAACAAACTGATTGATACTTTTTTGAGGCAATGTGCTGCCAGGAGCTCCTTGGAGCCTTGTTAACTTTCATGATCATTAGGTTAAGAGAAGGTGGAGATTATTTCCTGTTGCTTAATGATTCATCTGTCCTTCACTTCATCTCCACGTGAGCTCCTGACATATGTGGTTTGCTATAGGCTAAATACTTTGTGGGAGCCCCTTATGTAAATTGGCAGCCTGTCTGTCTGAATTAAAGCTATAGAACCATGGAATTCTTGGATTGCTTGCCCGTCCCTGGTGACACCTGTACAGGGGAGCTAGTGCTGCTGTGCACAAACTTGTTGAGGGGGAGAACTGCAATGAAATTCCTATGAGGAGTTGTTGATTTTTAGTCTTGGCAGTCATACACTACAAAGAGTTCTGAACACATGCTTTGATTATGGCAATGGAAATTACTATTCTTAGTCTGAAAACACACCTATGGGGATATACACTTTGATTTATGTGTCATGACTGGTGTAGCATTTGACCATTGGAATACTGACAGTGCTTGGTAGCTATCTAAGAGCTGCTGTGGGTTTCTTTTTCTTTTCTGGCTTGCTGAGATGACCTTGCTTTCACAGTAAGTCACTGAACTAAATTTCTTTTGAATACTATTTATCTCACAGGGAAGAAGGTGCATGAGCTCTATTTCTAACCTGCCTCTAGCACAATTACTGTTGTGGAATGTGTACACCAAGAAGAAGGGTTAACTTTTTAGTCTGATAAGATAGTAGTGGGATGAAACTGAGGAAAGTAAACTCTAGGACAAGCAATCCCTCTTAAAGGCTGTTCAGGAGGACTAGATGTGGTGACTGAATCTGCTTGAAATATCTAAAATTAGGTGGTTGTACTTAAATAATAGTAGGTTAAATTGATCTACTTTTTTATCTTTAGGATGGGGTTTTTTTTCTTGCGGAGGGTGGGGTAGGAGGAGGATTCAGCAAAAGCCAAACTTCCTGTAATTTAATTTGTAATGGTTACTATTTCTCTAACTTTAATTTGTCATGGTTACTTTTTCTCTGTATCAACTTAGGTATATGAAATGAAGTTGATATTGCTATCCTAATCAGGGGTGGGGTGTGGGAGTGGTATTTTTTTTTGCTAAGTTTTGTTTAGATGATACTTGACCCACCTTTCCAAAGTGTGTGTGTATTTGTGTACATATAAGGTACATACAATGTTTTTCTTTCAATATTTAGGGCTTCAGAAAAATTTGTTTAGATCTGTACAAAGAATATGAAGACAGTTACTTTGGTACAGAGGTCTTCAGTCGAATTGATCTCTGTGCCATGCGGAAGAAGAAGCAGGAATCTGGTTACTACTACTGTGAATGCTCAATTAATGTGAGCTCCAGTGGTACAGAAGAGAGTAAAGAACAAGAAATGCAGACAGAAGATGTGGGGGAAACGACTAGCGAAGACCTTCCAAATAGTGTAGCAAAGGCTGAAATAGGAGCAACTGCTGCAAGCTGTAAGCTTGCCTCAACAGTAGTAGCTGATGATAAACTATCTGAAAATATTGCTGAGGCCTCAATTGAAATTAAAGAAAAAGAAATCAGTGAGGCAAAGGGAGAGACTGAAACTACAGATGGGACTTTTCTTACAGCTGGGGAGATCTGCTCAAAGTCAGTACTTGGTCTGTTGCCAGCAAGTTCAGATGTGTTGAAAAGCATGGAAATGGAACAAGAAGAAAAAGCAAAGATAACAGATGGTAGCTTGCATAAAACTGAAGCAGTGGAATATGCACCTGATCAGCCAACAAGTTTGGGATAAAGTTGTTGCAGTCCTTGGTGAACTGAACCTATACTAGTTACAGTGGAGAAGGCAGGCAACCGCTGCAGGGTGGGCTGCACTGGGCTGAGGTCAGAGGGGTGGGCATGGTCAATTTGTTTTTGGCAGAAAACAGTTTTTTTTAAGAGACTGACATAACAAAGTAAAGCAAATGGTAATGGTGAAATGCCTGGTCCTAAACCTACACCCCAAGTGTGTGTGAGCATATGTACTATAGAGACAAGTGCACCCTGGTGGATGGAATCAGACCCTTCACTAGTCACGCATTGATAACAAAGTTGTTGCTTGACACCTCTGGTGCCCAAATGAACACTGTCACCTTGGCTGAATTTCCGTCTACACTGCTTCACCCCTTGACCTGAGCCTGCAGCCTCAACTTTGCTCCTTCGTTTGCCTGCCTTCTCCTCCCTGAGTACTGCCTAAAGACACCTTTTCTTGCCTAATCCCTACAGTTGCTCTGACTTGCAACTCCAAGCCATGATTCACTGCATGTCTGTAACTGGTAGATGTACTTTGTCAAGTACATACTTTCCTTTGACCTAATAGCTAGTTAAAGAGAAAATTATTTTGCCTGACTTATGGTAATAGTATTTTTGGAAGAAAATGAGGTATAACACTGAATACTTTATGGATTTTTTTGTCTTCTTTTGTTTTTCTAATGATTTGTTTTTGTAAAATGCCTTGAGGAGAACACAAGTGACAAGAGCTTTTCTCTAAACTGAAGTTTTGGCTGGGGCTGACGTTTCCTGGCGTTGCCCTTTGGCTGAGGCCCGAGCTGAGCTGTGCCCCCCCAGCTCCGCTTCCCTCCCCACACGGAGGTGGTGTTCCCGACGGAGACTGGCGGCAGCGACACCAGTAGATGGCATCGCTGGAGAGCCAGCTGCGGCGGGAAGGGACCGGCGCGTCCCGGCCCTGCGCTCACAGCAGCCTCGGGCATCCTCGGAACGCGTGGAAAAGAGCCAGCCGGGCGCTTGGAAAATGTCTTTCTTCCCTTTTCTGCTCTAATTGCACACTGAGAAGGGATGTTTAGTATTTTAAAAGCTCCGTATTTTTTCCCCCTCTGGAAAAAATGTGTGCATTTCAAAGAAAGTGTGTGATCAAGAAATAGATCTCCCTCCACATGCACAAAAACAGTAGAAGCATCAAACATACAGCGTTTTGCTTCCCCACTAGGGAATACACCTGTAGGCAGAACGGGAAGGATGCACTCTGTTAAATTAATATCAGGCCGCTTTAAAATTTCTTAGCGGACTTAGGAAAAAACCCCCAACCAAACAAAGCACGCTATTTGTGGCATTTTCACAGGGTGGTGGTGGGGGAAACCTAGCCAGCCACTGTGCAGGGGGAAAGGGAAGGCTCTGCATTTAATGAACCTGCTTTGTACTCCCACTGGGGTCTGTGTCAGATCCCTTGTGCTGCTGCTACGTTTGGCAGAGCATTTATTTTTGTGTCCCTCCACTGAAGGCTGTGGACTTTCAAAAGGCTGTCCCCAGATGGTCTTCTAAATGCAAATTCCAGGGTAGCTATTCCCAGCTTCTCTGGGGTCTTCAAAATGCAGATACATTGCTCAGTGTTAGAGGAAGTCTTCAAGGTTAATTTGGGGGAGTAGTTAAGAGTGAGACCTCATAAAACATCTCTGTATTAGTGCATTCTGCAAGTATTTTTCCAGGGAAGTTTGCTTTAAACGTACACTGAGGAAACAATGTTTTGTTTGGGTGGATTTTTTTTCTCATTCAGAAAAGAAGTAGCAATGTCATTCATCATAGGATCTGACATGGATTCAATGGCCTAGGACCAAACACACTTTACAACATGCTGTATTTTTTCTAACTGAAAATGTTAATTATCTTTTTATAGACAGATGGCACTGGAGTGTAGCAAATGCATGGTGAACCTGCACTCATAAACATTTGGGGGTTTAATGTGTATAGGTTCCAATAAAGTTTAATTCTGTTTTGGGGTTATTATGATAGTAGAGTAATTAATTTCACTTATCTTGGGGCTATAGTATACTTGTGGTACATTAAGTTAAAATAAGTACTTAAGTTGCATCATTGTGATTAATCTTGACAATTTAGAATGACACTTGAACCCAAATATCTACCAAATTCACCTCTTTAGTCTCTAATGACAAGTCAAAATAAGCTTCTGTAATGCTGTTCAAAAGATAAGTGTGCGTTCAGCTTTGTAATGGAGAATATAAAATAAGTCTTAGGATTTTTTTTTTGGTTCTCTGCTTTAGCCATGGGGATCTGTATTTTTGTTCCCTGGTATTTTTTATTCAAATTAAGTGTAATATGTTTGATTATTAGACATGATGTAAGGCGGGTGGGAGACAGTATCTGAAATGAATATGTCTTTGTAATGCAGAAGCAGATTAATTGTCCTTCTTTATGACTATTGCAGGGAAGCTACATTGCAAAATTTAGGACCAGAAGGGAGTTTGATTCAGTGTATGTGTTCCTATGTTTTTTTTCTCTTTGTTTCTAACTTGCCTATTTTTTTCCCTTTAAGTAATTTGCTTTATAAGCACTAGTAGTTTATACAGAAGATAAATGCAATCTCCTAATTTCTTCGATGTGATTTTAGTTGAATATAACTTGAGTTATTGAAATAATGATACAACATTGGGATTTGAAAGAACTTGCAATAAATATTACCCATTAAATTTTAATTTTTCTCTTTGTGAAAGTACTAAATTGCACTGCAATGATGAGTATTTCCAACAAAGTTGAGAAGAGGCTTTGACAATAACATCTCCCTGTGTCTTGACTGGTTGCAATTGGATATTTGTTAAACTAGTTATTCTAATAAACAGGTTGCTAAAGCCAGAGGAAGAAGTGTTCTGTAAATACTGAATACTGTTACTGGTTGCTGTTAGGTACTAAACATCAGATGGGTCAGGGTTTTTTTTTCTGTATGTTATGTATTTTTGCAGGTAAGATGCAACTGAGCAAGAGCTTTATATTTGTGGGTTAAAATAAATAAAGATTATATTGGTTAGTCTGGTCACCTTTCCCTTCCTATAGTCCTGTATTTTGTACGTATGCAGAAGAAAGCAGACACCTCCTTGTTTACCTATACTTCATGTCAGAAAGATGCCAGCCTCTTCGCTTGGCAAAATAGAGCCAGCAGAAAGGGGGTAGCTTCACCCTGAGCCCTACAATCATCCTGCTTCAGGTATATTAAATGCTTGATCTTTAAATTAGGAGTGGGAAGCTTTAGGTGTGAGTAAGAATTTGACCTTCTTGAAACATTTTGTTTTCATGTGTATATTCTGCTGTCATTGACCACAACTTCTGTGGTACAGTGTATTACCAAGGCAGAAGTCCTAGAGCATCTCTTTGCATGCAGACAGAAGGAAATAATCCCTCAGTTTGAAACATTTACCAAAACTTGCTGCTGCTCCTCATAGCACCTGATGTGTTAAAAAAAAAAATATATCCCTTAGTTGGCAGAAAACTTGAAACAGTTTTTCACACAGACCTATGCTCTTGTATTGTCACCCTGGGCTCCAGCTGAAAAGCTGCAATCACTTTGCCAGGAGAGAGGTTTGCTTATGGCACTCTGGAATACTGATGGGATGGATTAGACAAAAACTATGATTTTTTTTTTCTTTTTTAGGAAGTCTTCAAGTTTGACAAGTATTCATGTTGAAAAAAACCCATGTCTTTAAACTTTGGTAAATATTCTCATTGTGGAAGTGATTACTCACAGTTAAAACCAGGACATATCTTGGGGCCCATAAATCCTAAACAACTTAGTGTAATAGCATTGTATACTTTCCTTTAAAAAAAGAGCTCCTGAAAAGGCTTAGATTCCGGTGCTCCACCGGTGTGGGTTTAAAACCTCTGAAGCTGGCTTCTTACTATGGATTTGGATCACTGACCTGTGCAGCAGAAACATGAAGCAAGTCTCATAAAGAGAGTCTAAAAAGCCTACATATTAAATTGGAGTGTACTTTTCAAGCTCATGAGAAATTAATTACTTTATTTAAAAAAAATAGGCATTTAAAGTCTACTCAAATTTTTTATTTTCTATTGTGTAGATTGACTTTTAATTTTAAAATTGGGAAATGGTTTTTTAAGATCAACTGAAAAGATTGACAACTGCTTTCAGAAACACAATTTAAAATTATTTTTGTTCAAGTTGCAAGATGTGGTATGCCAGTGCTTGGATCAAAAGTGGAACAACAAATCGTATTTTAAATCTTATTTTTAGACTGGACATACCACTTAAGTAATTCTGTCTTCAAAATGGAGAAAAAAAAACCCCAAAACAAACAGAAAAACAAAAACCCAACAAAACCAGAACAGCAAATTGCTGTCTTGCTCTTTGCTACCCTTTGAACCTTTAGTTTCTTAATGTAAAGAGAGATGAGCACCAGTACATGATAATTTATATTCTTCTTTGCTGGAAATCCAGCTTTTATTATCTGCTGTTAGGTGCCTGATTCAACTTTTATGCAGTTGAATAAAAAAAAAAAAAAGTAGTGTTGAATAAGCATTAAATAGCAACGCATTTAACAAGGAAATGTGTCAGGGAGAGGTGATTACACTGAGTTTCTGATACACTTGTAAAGTTTATGGGAAGTTTGACTTGTCTCTTTCTGAAACAAAGAAGTTGCTGAACTCTGTAACAAAAGTCACAGAATCAACTAGGTTGGGAAAGACCTGTGAGATCATAGAGTCCAACCTATAACGTAACACCATATATTGGGGGGGGGGAGGGTGTGCCACAGGGGTGGCGTCTGTGAGAAGCTGCTAGAAGCTTTCTCTATATCTGGTGGAGCCAATACCAGTCAGCTCCAGGACAGGCTTTCTGCCACCAGCCAAGGGTGAGCTAATTAAGAATGATAGTAATGTATTTAAGAAGGGAAAGAAAGTTATTGAGCAGATGAAGATTGCAGCCAGAGAAGAGTGGAGTGAGTACATGTGAAAAACTATGTAGACACCAAGGTCAGCGCAGAAGGAGGGGGAGGAGGTGCTCCAAGTGCCAGAGCTGAGGTTCCGCTGCAGCCCATGGAGGACTGGGGGCATTCCAAGATCCACCTGCAGCAGGTGGAGGAGCCTATGCTGGTGCAGGTGGATGCTCAAAGGAGGCTGTGACCCTGTGGGAGTCGCAGATTGGAGCTTGACCCATGAAGAGAGGAGCCCATGCTGGGGCAGGTGTTTTCTGGTAGGACTTGTGGCCCTGTGGGGGACCCATGCTGGAGCAGCTTGATGATGAAGGATTGCACCCTGTGGAGAAGTGACCCACAGGACAGCAGTTTTGTGAACGACTGTTGCCCATGGGAGAGAGTCAAGCTGGAAAGTTTTGTGCAGGACTGCCTCCCATGGGAGGGACTCCATGAAAAGCAGGGGAAGGACTCTTCTCCCTGACAGTGGCAGAAAAAAACAACTGACCACAACCCCCATTCCCTGTCTCCCTGCACTGCTAGGAGGGGAGGAGGTGGAACTTGGAAGGAAGGAGGGCTGGGGGCGAAAGTTTTTAAAGATTGTTTTACTTCTCACTTTTTTTGTTCTCATCCTGTCAGTAATTAATTAATATCACTTTCAGTCTGTTTTGCCCGTGATGGTGCTCAGTAAGTGCACCATCTCTCTGCTCTTAACTCATGAATCCTTCATTGTGTTTTCTCTCCTCTGTCCAGCTGCAGAGGGGAAGGGGCGAGTGGCTTTAGGGGGTACTTGGCATCCAGCCAGGGTCAACACATTACACACTCCTTTGTCAACTAGACCACGGCATTAAAGGCCACATTCAGTCTTCTCTTAAACACTTCGTAAAGTCAAAGATCTGTTGAGGGTGCTTTGTTGTTTTTTGGTTTTTTTTTTTTTGCAATAAGTACTCTTTAGGTAGAGGACCAAGCTTAGGATGCTTTGTGGTTCATAAGTATTTTTCAGAATTAAATTGATTTGAGGTTAAATCCTGCTCTGATTCCAGTTGAGGTAGTGCCATTGATGACACCAAAGTCTTAGCTGAGAATATTGAGATAAATCAAAACCCCAACTTCCTGCACGTTTAAGGCTGTTATTGACAATTGCCAGGAATTGTCTTTAATTAAATGAATTTAATTGAGAAATATAAAGATTCTTTTGCACAATCAGATATTTTTTAATGCTATGCCTCCAAATACAGTATCTTGACCTGAGAGTGCTTCACATAATAATTAATTCTTCTATCTGGAAAAAAATCTATGGACTTGATTCTCCAGTCTTATCCCAGGGGGTGCTATCTCCTTGTATTGGTGACCTGTGGGAAATGTGGTCTCAGCAGGGACCTTGGCCAGAAAAGGGGGAAGATGAGAGGTCTCCAGGAGACTCTGCAGCTCTGATGGCAACAAATTTTATTTCTCTCAGCTTTAACTTTGTGAAAAAGACATTTTCAGTCTTGACTGACTTCACTTAAACCCCCTTAACAGTTTCTGAAGCTGGTATTGAAATGACCCTATCAACTAGTTTCACGCATAAAGTGACCAGAAATTATTATTTGTGGAAATAATCATGTTATCTTGAAACAAATAAAACATAATTGGAATAAAATTATATTGAAGCAATATCATTTCAGCCTGAATAATTGAAGCACTTTAGGTACTATTATGAAATGCTTCTCAAAGTAGATGTGAGTTATAAAAACATTTATTTATTTTTCAGGCTTGGGAATATTATCAGTCAAAACCCAATCAAATCTCAAGCTTGGCTTAAATTTATATTTTTAAGATGTGTTTCATAGCATTTTAACTTTTGCTGGCACAAGAAAAATTTTAAATGCATAAGAAGTGATGTAAATGTACCTCATATTTACAGGATCTTAAGCTTTGACAAAAAAAAGTGTTCATCTGATAAGAAATGGACACCCTTGTGGCAGTATGTGTTTTATTTTTCTATTTTTCTCTCCATGTCTTAGTATTCACTGAGGGCAAGAGCCAAGTATCTGTTCCTTGGCATATCTGCACACCATATCTCTTCACTTGCCCTATTCACCACCCCCACTCCTGTGCTGCCACACACCTTGGTGGCTGCAGGACCTGCAGTGACACCATTCTGGTTTTTAAAAGTAGGAAGGGAGAACTATTGCTTGACTGACCAATACTTTGTGCATACAAACCAGGTGGTAGTGCAAGTAAAGGTGTTGCCCTAACTCAGGTCTCCCTAACCCCTTTATAGCCAGGAGAAACATTTACATAGTTAAATCTGCCTCTCAAAAATTAAAGTGGATTTCTTTTTCCCTTTGTCATGAGCGTGCCTTTGAGGAATCTGCAAAGTTGAAAAATTGCCCCATTACTAGACCTTCTCTAGACAATGTTTTTTCCATTGCTGTTTATTTCCTATGCTAGTCTTAGCTTATTCTTCCCCCAAACCAATTATCTAGCTTGGAATGGGATCCTACACTTCTACCTCTTCCACAGTGTTTCTGACTGCATTTCCCAGCTGCAACCTTTTGCTCAGCCTGCTGCCGCAGGGCAGGGTGCCCAACATCACCCCTTTGTGCTAGTAAAGGCTTTGGGCTAGCTTGCTTTGGCAGCCTGTTAGTCTGCTGCTTGTAAGGTCATTTTGTTCTGGTTTGCAGAGTTCCTGTTGCAATGGGGGCACTGAACCATTCCTATTCAGAATAACTGAGCAAGTGCACCACTGACTTAACGCAAAGAGAAAGTGGGGCCAGCACAAAACGGGTTTGCAGCAAATGTACCAGTAACCATACATCAGGGGCTTGTAGAACAGCACTTAAGCAGCATCCACAACGGAAGGTGTAAGATCAGACAGAAGCAACACAAGTTCTCCCTGTAGTTTTCAATTTACTCAGACAATGCAAAGAACCAGCTGCAGATTGCAGAATTTACTTTCAAGGACTGTCCTGTCTCAGGCTGGCTCCAGCCTTGGACATGTAAACCTACCAGACCATACTGACGTGTGTAATGGGTGTGGAGAATGAGATAGTGGAGGCAGGTGAAAATATATTACAAAGGCATGTAATGACAGGACAAGGGGGAATGGTTTTAAACTGAAAAAGAGCAGGTTTAGATTAGCTGTTAGGAAGAAATTCTTTACTGTGAGGCGGTGCAACACTGGAACAGGTTGCCCAGAAAAGTTGTTGATGTCCCAAGCCTGCAAGCATTCAATACCATGATGGATAGGGCTTTGAGAAACCTGGTCTAGTGGGAGGTGACCCTGCCTGTGGCTGGGGGATTGAAACCGGATGATCTTGAAGGTCCCTTCCTTAAACTATATAACGCTTTAACTCAAACCAGTCTATGAAATGCTTCTTCCATGCTCCTGTTCCTAAGGATGCTAGGCTCCTCTGCAGGGTCAGCTGAGGCATGCTGAGGCTGTTGCTGCTGCCACCAGTGTTCCTGTTCCTCACTTACTAAGGGAGAGTCTCTGTGCTGCAATTTTAGGCAGTGTTCCAACAGTCTTTGGAGGGGCAACATTCACTCAGGACACAAGGAGGCACCAGCCACAGTGGTAGGTCCTGAAAGCAGTAACTTAGTACTAAGGTTATCCTGCCATGGGAATCACTCCTGCCTTAAGTTGGGCCTATGTGTCTCACTTATGATGTGGTACTGGTGGGGAGACCTCCTCTTCTCCTGCTGCACCTGGGCTGCAGGTGGGTTCCTTGGCATTGCCTTCAGTTACTACAGCCCTGATTACTATGACTGTGACTTTAAATCACTGCTGCAATGAGATCAGCTACTTCCTCATTGCTGTCTCCATCTATGACACCTGTTTTACTCTGAGTATATATGTTACTCCATGTGTTGCACCAGAATTTTAATTTTTAGCATTTGGCTCAGTTCTTTGGGCTATGTAGAAGTAACGTCTTTTGGATATGCACAACCATGATGATTTATTTATGTCGTGTTGCTGCAGTATGCAGATTCAAGCACGTGTAACAATTGCTTTCACTCTCTACCACAACAGAATTATTCAATTAAACAGAAGCTGATTAAGTTGTAGCCCTTGACAGAGGAGAAACCAAGCAATTCTCAAGACTCTTCTTGATAGAATGAGACTTGCTAATGCTTCTGTATTTTAAGATGGTAAAAACAGTGCATTAATAGTTATGTTAGAGTCATGAAAACTACACTCCCTGTGTTGATCAAACACAGATTTTTCAAGAGAAAGCTGCATACTGGATACTGCTTCCATTTCTGATGAGTAATGCAAATAATCTATCATCTCATGTGGTAGAAAGGAAAGCAAAAAAGATTAGGCAATCCAGCATCATAGTATGGAACATGTATCAGCATGTGTTTGAAATGGATATATTACTCACTCGGGCCTTTTGAAGCTCCTGCTAAAAAACTTCTCCATCCCCCACATTGCTACATGTATTCTGTTTTTGTGATAAAGAAAAAATGTTTTAGGAACATCTAAAGATATTTAGGGGGTAATCTTTATTTTTCCTGCATTTTATGAGTATTCCAACTACTTGGAGAAATTCATAACTCATTTAAAAATAATTTGAATGACTTACACTTTAACTTCCTAATGTTTGGGCATCTTGAATCTACCAAAGCATCTGTGAATGTCTGAACACTGATGGGACAGATTTCACGTCTGACAAGAAACTGAATTTTAAAATGGCAATTCTAAGAAAAGTATCTGTTGTTGATTCAAATCTGATTCTTGTCTCCTGTGTTTTCTCTAGGCTGGGATTAAACAAAACTTCACTTAATCAGTTTTGCTAAAACACATAGTTCTATATTTTTTTTATGGCAGCAGATTTATCTGAGTATATCTGCCTAAACTGCCAGTGAGATTCATCTACAGCTGTAAACTAAACCAAGACATTCTGCAGAACATTTTGTGTAGTACTTAGTTGCTGGCTGGGGTTGAACCATGACAGATATATACCTAATAAACCTTGCCAGAAAACATTGTTGTTGAGCAATCTGTTTGCTGTATGAGAATTCAACCTATTGGTGAATCATGAGGCCGCACAAAATATTTATTTGAGTAGAGGACTGGACTAGTTTGCCATTCAAATGCAGAGAGCTCTTACAGAGGCAGTGAGGACTAAAGATAGAACCAGCTACAGGTGGAAGCAGCCAAGTGCTACTGACTGCTGCTGATGCAACATTTTGTAGTTTCTCCTTTTGTCCACATTGGACAACCCAAAGCTGCAAGGACAAGTGCAACAGAAACTCAGTGACTTTTTGTTTTGCTTTCCATCTTCATTAATGTCTTCTTGGTGACATCAGTGATGATGCAACCTGCACTCTAATTGGCTTCTTTTGCTCTTTGGGTAACTCCTGGGGCTCATTAGGTACTGTACTGGCAGCTGACATACAAACTAGTGATGGTTAAAAGTTGCTGACCTTCTATAGCTCATCATGTGAGCTATGTGAGCTTTTCCCAAATTGTCAGTGACAAATGGTAACCAAATGGTTACCAGGACATAACACTGCTGCAGCACCAAGAGCTCACTGATCCCAAAACTATGCTACAGCTTCTGTTTAGGTTTTCCCCTCTGTGCCAGGGGAGAGGCAGCATATCCTTGCAAAGGACATTGCTAGGAAGGTATCCTCGCCTTGCCTTTGCATGTTGGACTGCAGTAGTACTCTAAAGAGTACAACTGCTTCATTAAGCTAAGTGGCACCAACACTAGTTTAATGGTCTAAAAGAAACAACTTTCTCCCACTGTTTGCTTGTGGTGAGAGATGGTGAGAGTTGCAGCCTCAGCAACATCCTTGTTTCAGTTCTGCTGCTCCAGACACTGTACACACTGCAAAGACAAACACAAGGGCAAGAACTGTTCTGTTTGCATTTTCAAGCCCCAAGGCAGCCTGTAGTGTTAATTACGTTAGCAGTGCAAGAAGACAATTTTAAGCTTCCAAACCCCAAAGAGCTGCTACTATCATCACCTTATGCTCTGTTACCACAGTAAAGTAATAAGCAGTGTCAGACTTTACCTGTTCTCATTTTAAGTTCCTCATTTGAAACAGAATGTCATCAGCTGCCTAGTATCACTTGTGTCCTTAAATATTCTGCAGGAAGGTCTTGTGAAGTTATTTCATGTAATATTGTGTTTGAAAGGCAGTGAAATAGATTAGCACTTCAGTTCCTCAGGTGGAGAAGGATGGATCTCATGTTGAAGGACAAGTGTTCAAGGCTCTGTTCCACAGCAGGCTACTTGCATGGTTTGGAAACATCACTTAGAGGCATGACACCAGATACTGCCATGACTGCATACTGATGTTTATAGCCTCCTCCCTTTTAAAAAAATAAAAATTCGGTCTTTGCACATTTCGTCAGTGGCTGTGTCTCTGTGCCTTGTTTTCACAGAGGAAGATAGTTATGCTCTCTACCCAGGCATGTTGGAGAGAAGTACATTAAGGACTGTGAGGTCATCTGATGCTAACTTAATAGGGATTCCATAAGTATTTTAAATAATAGCTTCTATTAGACTCTGAAACCAAACTGCACTTCTCTAAAATGAGTTTTGATTGTAAATTCAGTGAAGTAAAAATACGCTACAACCCCCAAAGAAACCTAAAGTACACTCCAGGAATGAGGGAGGAAGGCTAGTTTGTGGTGTTGCAGAAGTATCATATTAGCTCATTGGTGATTTATCTTTATTGAGCTGATTCTGGTGACTCTTCAGTGCCTTTGCAGGAAGTTTTTTGTGAGACCCTGCCACAGGTTTCTGTGCTACTCCAGGTGTGAAGGGAGCTGCACTACAAGCTGTACCAAGGCACCTCTGCAGTCTTCAGCAGCTCCAACTGTTGCCAGAACTGATGGTTATGTTCTGAAGTCCTGCTCCTTTAGAAATGGCTGACTTAGCTTTTGGCAACAAAATGGGAGCTGTATGGCATGGTCTCAGACTGCTTTCAGGCAGGTCAGGGAGGATAATGCCAAATCTTATGAGTGATGAACAAAATGTAATCTGAAGTTGTGTGATCACATTACGTTATGCACTGTTGAATATTGCAATGTCTTATCTTTTATAGATAACAAATTTTTTTTAAAAAACCCAAAACAAACAACAACAACCAAACCAAACCAAAACCCTCAACAAAACAAACTGTGATTAATTTCGGTATATTTAGATATTTCAGTAAATACTGTGATGGTTCTTCCATTGTTTGCCAAGCACTATACTCTGATCATGTGGATTATGTTTTCTTCAAAGTTGGAGTTCATTTAAACCTTTATGAAAATGATATATTAATCACTTGAATGCTAAAAATTCACTTTTTACTTGCCATTTTTTACTTTAGCTGTGAAGCTTAGCATGGAACAAGGTGCTTCTCTAAAGCCAAACAATTTCTCCCAGTTTCTACATTCCAGTACATACCAGCTACACATCCTCACTAGAACCAAACTTCTCATGGGGAGAAAGGAAAAAAGAAAAAGTAACACTCAAAAATCTTAGACTGAAACTTCTTTGTGCAGAGAAAGGTGAAGGAAACCTCACAGACTGAGTTTTTAATAGTGATTTTTGACATTTGTTTAGTTTGAATCTGTTTTCACACTTTCACCAAATGACCTTTATTCTCATTGTAATGTAATTTTAAAAGAATAACAAAGAATTAAAAAAAAAACAACAAACCCACTTTAAAAGTATTACTGTGACTTGACTGTTTCTGTCTAATTAAAATGCAGATAAAAGAATAAGCAGTGGATAAGCAGAAGCAGCCATGCTCCTCCAGTTCCTGTGGTCCAGTCAGATCCTTTCTAGTAGCCTAGTTCCCCCATCCAGACTTTAATGCCATTTCACCTGATCGTGCATGCCTCTGTCAGATTTCCAGGGTCTCCCTCTGTCACCATGTTTACAGTGTAAGCTAAATGACAGAAGATAATTTTTGGTGTGCCCACTTAAACTTTTTTTGGTTTGGAGCTTTTAGAAGCAGTAAATAAAAGGTCTGGCTTCTAAAATGAAATAATAACAGTATACTCTTCCATGAAAGACTTTTTTCCTGAGGCTGTGATACCATATTTACCCTCTGGGATTGTGCCTGCCCATGCTCTGCACCTTGTTTGTTGTTTGTAGGCCCAAACTGAAAAACAGTAATTGACCTGGCTAAACCATTATGATATTACTACTGATAGTCTTGGAGAGGTGATAAACCTTTTTTTTTTTCTCTGTTCTAGAAGGAAAGAATAGCCCTCAAAATCTATACTTATTGACTATTAAGCTTTTACTAGTCAGCTATCACTGAGCATTTGTATTTTGTGTGGGTTTTTGTAGAAAGAAAAAAACATAAAGTATTATTAAAGGCTATTCCTCCTACTGAAATCAAATAAGATTTATCATTCTGCCATATCTATTGCTTTTAATAAAAATTGCTGTTTAATTGAGGTCATATTGCTACTTCTGTGCAAACTTGTTTGGCTGTTATGAAAATCTAAAATCTATAAAACGTGTATGTCAGACTGCAGATCTAAAACTGTGTTAACAGTTACCCAATTCCATGTTTGTACGTGCACTGCTGTTCACTGTTGGACAGCACCAGTCCTTGAAAAGGCTGTTAAAATGTATCTAAACAATATAGGGTAACAAATCTGGTCTTTTGTAAATCAGCTGATATGTCAACAGTTGGGGAGTTTGGTAAATCAGTCCAGCCAAGCAAGCCAGGTTAATGCAAGGATTTTAAATACTTTGCTAGCCAGTGAAAACTGAGCCAGAACTGGGTTACAGGACGATCACGTCAGCAGCTTCTCCAGAGTCCTGAGGATTTTGTAACAAACAGCAGCATGACTGAAGTACAATTAGGGCATTTGCCTCTCCTCAGACTGTTCCAAACAGCATCTATACTCATAATGAACAGACACAGCCTTCTACCTAGTGGTGGGATTATTCTGAAGACTCAGGCAGAAATTAACTTTCCACTGGAAATTTTATATAATTATAAAATTATATAATATATATAATATTATATAATATATAATTATATATTATATAATAATATATAATGCTATATAATTATAGCATTTCTATGCTAAAAAACCAAACCAAACCAAAATACACATTTCTAAACCAACATACGATTTTTTCAGAGCGAAAATTTATGGCTAGGTATTCTGGCTGAAAATACCTCCAAGGATATCACTTCTTAAATACAGGGACTAATAATTCCTTCTTAATACACAATACTTTTTTAAAAAGTTAATTAATTTAAATGAATACACTTCTTCTTAATAAACATGTGTGGCAGCCCATCTCTTTCCACAACATGAAGGCAGGTGGATGCTGGTAAGTAGAGGCAGCTTCTTGGCTGTTGACAAGGGCTGTGCAGGAAGCACTACGGGGCAGGACACTGGAGACGAAGGTTAAAAGGGAGAGACTGGATTGGAGGAAAATGCATAAGTATGTGACAGGATGTACAAATGATGGCAGCCTGACAGCGTGAAGAAGCAGTCAGAGGCAGCTCAGAGAGACTCAATAACCAGTCAAAGCAAAAAGCCCAGCACCTGCGGGTATCATCAGTAAAGGCTCAGCTCCTTACTAACTGCTGTGTTTCTCTCTAAGGCTAATGTACTAACAGCAGTCATGGTTGGTGCACAGGGGTTGAATCTCTCAGTTGTTTTCCATCATTAGGGTGTTAGACTAACTTGCCCATCTTGAAATTTAAACAAAAATTTCCATCTACAACTCCATCCCTGCATAAATTGCTCAACAGTTTTAATTAATAAATTTGCAAAAAAATAATGACCTTCAAAGGCAGAGAGGTAGCTTTCTCTGCTTATTAATCTGTATGTTACAAATCACTTCTAGCTACTGTCATTAAAAAATCCAGCTCAACTGATGAAAGTTCATGTTTCACATATTTTTTGGCAACACAGGAACAAGCTATAATTTTACTTATTAAACCCAAACTCTTATAATTTTGTCATTCAGAAAGCTTTGCTGTAAATTAATTACCAGAATAATTACTCGTCTGTTTTGTTTCAAATCCATCTAAGGAATAACCAGAGGCTTTTTAAAATTCCTTCTTTCTTTTTTTTTTTTTCCAAAGCACACTGTAGATTTGGTTAACCAAAGAAACATTTATAAACAGTATTTCAAAAAGTCTATTTACCCTCTCTCAGAATAAAACAAACCCCTGTCACATCTTCATGAGGACTCCATGCCCCAATAAGCCTCACCTCACACGACTCACCTTTTCCCTTGCACCTTGATGGAGGGTTTTAGTGTGAAAAATAACAACCACAATGTCCTCAACTGTCAGTAACTAGCATCTCCATCAGCACCACGTAACGCTGCTCAGATACATGTCATAAATCTTTCTGGAAGTTACAGGGGAAGGAGCACATGCCCATGGAGGACTTAAAGGAAAGCCCCATGCAAATGCCCACACCAGCTAAGCCATCTGCTCACCACTTCCTGTAGTGCTTAATCCAGCCCATGCTAATCCAGGCAGTTTTACATCAGATTTTTGCCAGCTGTGTGCTAGGAGTTTGATAGCAAAAAATCCCACAGTGGTGTCCACGTTGTCAGTACACTCATTGCCACTGACAGAAGGAAAGAGATTGCCACCTGGATGTCTCTCTTGCTCAAGAAAACAAGCACAAGCACTTTCTGCTTTTCCACTTACAAGACTCTGACATGGCAAATTGTTTTTTTTTCTTTTCTTCTTTTCTTTTAAATTAGCCTTATTTATTACAGAATTTTGTGGGATTACTGAAGGCAATTGTGTTTAGTGGTAGTTATATTCTATGTCATTATGTACTGTAATGTAAGTAAATATGTAACTATTTTAAAACATTAAACCACAAGAAAAAAATTAATTTCAACTGAAAGACTTCTATCTGCTTACACATTGTATTTTTTTAATGTGGATTTCTCTTCCCATAATAGAGAAATGCCACATTCATATCTAAAATCTGAAGTATTGACAAAAGTTTCTGAGTGCATAAAGCTGTTCTCGCAAAACACAAGTGTCTGACGTGATTCAGCTATGAAAATGAAACAGCTCATCAATTTATCAAAAATCTGTCAACAGCCAAGGCATTCTTCAGGAAACCTGATGCTTTTCTCAAGCAGGAAGAAATCCTCACTATGCTGAACTCAGTGAAAACCCTCTGCCGGCTTCAATGCAGCCAACTGCTAAGACACTGACAGGGCTATCATTATACTTCAAAATTGAGTTTATGTGCATGCATGCATGAATAGGAACCATAACAGCAGAAACACATGATGTAACAGTTAGAAGGGAAGTGGAAAATCGAGAAAGGAGATACTGTTGTTCAAGATTAATCAAATCTGTTGCTCAAAAAACCCCTAAGATCAAACCTTTAAATGTTTTTTTTCCTTAGCATCAAAATCTCACATTTCTTCAGCTGTCTGTCACAAAGCACTGTCAGAAATGGAGACAGTATCTGCCGTCTGAATTGCAATGTGGTTTCTCAAAGACTGAATCGGTATTTATTTTGAAATTACACCTAAATTATTAATTACCTATTTAAAAGTATAAGCAAACCTTTGGCCTCATAGCATCTCTATAATCTTTCACAGTATAAAAGCAAACAGTTTCTGATACCCATAATTACTTACCAAAATAAAGGACTTCTTATGGAAGTTTTGTTTGTAAATATTTTATTAAAAAAATCTTTTAATGCTAATAGTCAATACATGTGTAATAATACTTTAATAAAGTATCACGTAGTAATATGTATTTTGGATTCAGGAATGTAATAGTTTTAACTAAATCATGAGAGCTCTGTTCTGCTCCAGTCTCTTCTAAACTTATTTTTTTCCAGAATTTAAACAAACTCATTCTTTGTCAAGGTACGTCATCCTTAAGGCCTTGCAAACTTTGTAGTGATTGAACCAAAACAAAGATAGAGCTCAGCTTTCTTTCTGAAGACCACATTGCTTTTGAGCTTAAAAAGGTGCCTGCAGTTTTCAAGCAGTTAGTGGCAAATCAGCAAGAAAGAAACCAGAGGAGAAGAAGGGGCACTTGGAAATCAAAACAGTAAAGTGCACAGTTATACCATCTGAAATTGTATTAATCTGATCCAAAGAACTTCCTGGACTGTGGATATTTAATACAATTTGGCTTGCATGAAACATACAATCACAATAAGACAAAAAGGATTTTCTTTTTTCTTCCTGAAGTCATCTACAGGATTTATGGAATTCAATTTTCAAGGGTAACATAGTGCAGCTCTTTGGATATTGATTGGTTTCCTAAGTCCACAAGGAGATGAAGAAGGGGGAAAGGTGTGGAGGGATGCAAGGTGTCCTTGTGCCTTCTCTGTTTTATTTAGATGTCAGTACTTTCCAGTTCCCCATCCTCCAGCCCTAATGCAGCATGTGACCTAGAAATCATAAAGAGTTTCTCTTTGTTAGTGTACTGTCTTTGAGTTTGCTGAGATTGCTCCCCTGTTTGTTCTCTGCTGGTAGCCTTGAGGGGGTCCATCTTCTCAGCTGTTTCATCCTCACAATCCTGAATTTTACTGGCTGCGGTGTTGGCAACTGACTCCAAGGAGGTGCCGGCCTCCTCCAGGTGGCTGTAGCCCTTATTGCTGCTGGAAAGCTCAGACTGGGAGCTCTGGGAGTCCGTCCTGGTGATGGCAGCAGGAGCTGAGGGGGGTGATCCCCCCAGATCCAAAGATTTGGAGTAGCTAGACGATGCCTCTACCAAGAGGCTGGAGTCCAGGACCCTACTGACAGCTGGTGACCCAGGTGGCTCAGAGAAAAGTGGACGCCTGGCATCGGGCAAGCAGCTGGTGCTCTGCCGCCTGAGAACCAGCTTGTGCCTCTTTGTCCCACAGCCTCCCTTGATGCGGCTGCTGCTGAGGTCTGTTAGGCTCAGTTCAAACTCCCCCCGAGGGATCTCCTGGGCTCCCCGCTCACCAGGTGGTCTCCGCCAGCCTCCCCCTCCACTGCCCGACCCCAAGGGCAGGAGGGCAAAAGCGCTCAGTGAGGAGCCAATGATGGAACTGGCTGTGCTGCAGTGGTCACAGCTCTCTGGTGGGCTGCATGGAGGGCTGGTGACAGCGCGGCCAGCAAGGGCAGCACGCTCCCGGCAGATGCTGTACACGGCCTCAGCCAGGCTGGGCGGCTGTGGTGGGGGGCAGAAGGAGGAACGTCGTGGCGAGGATGCCAGATCTGGCGGGGAAAGGGAGACACCCAGTCCTGGTGGCCAGGAACTCTTGGCCAGCATGGCTGCAGCACCCAGACCTTCACTGCCTGGCTTTAGCTCCAGGCCCCGGGGCTGCACGTAGTTGACAAAGCCATTGAGAGGGACTGAGGCTGGGGTGCCTCCATCCTTGGCCCGCAGGCTGTGGGCATCGATGACGGTGGAGTAGAGGTCACGCAAGTTGATGATCTTGGTCTTCTTGTCGCGGTTCTCGTGCAATACTGCATTGGCGCAGATGAAGAGAAAGATGCCGATGCCCATGATGAGAGGGCCCAGCACCTTCAGCTTGTCTGAATGCAAGTAGCTTGAGAAAAGACGAAAAAGGAAACCCACTGAGGCCTGGGGGGATGAGGAAGTGGGGGGGGACGGTGGGGACTCACCAGTGGTAGCAGTGGTGGAGGTATTGGCTCTGTGGAGTGACTCAGGATGGATCCCTGTTTGTGCTCCTTCCTGACTCTGGGAGCGGTTCTTGGGGGTGACCCCCTGTGGTGTTAGGTGCCGGCCCACACTGAAACTGCCTTCTCTGTACACCTGGCTTGGCTTTGGCCAGTAGCCCACCACAGCCAAGGCAATGCCCACCAGCAGTACCAGGATGCCACAGAGGGCAATGAGCCCTGAGAGGGAGCACAGCTTGAGCTTGCCTTTCACCACCACCACGTCATTCTTGCGCTTCTTTTTGGCCTTGCGTTTGCGTTTGGGGACTTGGCTTTGGGGTCGCAAGGGGTCCTGTTTCCTAGCCGAGATCCTCAGGAGGCCTCCAGTGGCGATCATGGCTGGCTACCAGCACACTGCCCCCTACAGCCACTCCAGCTCCTGCAATGAAAGGGAGAAGAGGATGAGGATCAAGGCTGACCTACAGCACAAGAGTTGCCTCTGTTTGCTCTTCCTCCTTCAAAATCCTGCTAATTAAAACCCTGACCAAGTGGGACAGGAAATGACACCAACCAGCAACCAAGATCTCCCTTGCCAACACAGCTTCTCTGTGTGAGAAAGAGACAGCCAGACCAACAATATCAAAGCAGCCACATGCCCCACTATGCTCTTGCCAAACAGCTAATTAAATTCTTTAGACTCCAGGTAAATGATAGAGATAGTGGTATCAGCTAGTGTAAACAAAAAAAAAATATCTCACTGGTCTCAGAAGGAGTTTGCAAAGCACCTGAGCTCAGAGGATGCTGAGCCCCACTCCCTAATATGCTCTGGAGTTACACTGCACACTGTTGTTAGTGATGTCATGCACGATCTGAGGGAATGAGGGAAATAAAGGGAAGAAGGCAATATATTTGATCTGTGGATATAATTTGTTTCAATACGCTGCTTACACATTACTGGAGGGAGGGTTAAACACATTGCTTGTCTTACTTAAGTGAGTGGGAAAGAAATTGCTGTGAAATGCACAAGGTAAATACTGGAACACTGGAAAGTGGTGCCCAATCAAAGTTTTTCCTAGCCATTTGCACTTGATCTGTGATATTACAGAAATTCATCTCCTGCTTGTGGTCCAGCAGGCATCCCTAGTTTGGGAACAGGTGCGATGCTCCAGGTAACCGTTATATAACACCGACAAATACATCCCCCACCGCCCCACCCCCTCCCGCCCTCAGAAAGGAGACATAGTGGCTGGTTGGTAAGAGATGACAGGTCAAATACTGTTAAAGGAGGAGTGAACCCTTGTAAGTCACCCAGGGAAACTGTAAGGAGTGCTTGCAGGGAAACTGGCAAGGGACTAAACACTGAACATTTGTGGCTTTTGTCTTACTTGAACATCAGAAGTCATCTCTCTGTTCCAATGATCTGAGCTAAAAAGCACAGCGTGTAGGAGCAATTCCTGCACTGTTGCAATTCTTTTTGGAACCTATTTCTTCATGCCACCAAGGAGCAGGATCCCCTCCCCCCTTTTTCTGTCTGAGTGTCCTATTATTTCTTCATTGACGGGGCAAAAGATGACAGCACGACTCACAAAGTTCAATTAATTGCACTGAGAGGCGATTAAGTAAGCACCTAAAAAAAAAATTACCTTGCTTCCCTTCCCCTGTTCAGCCCTTAAATCTTATCTCTTTTCTGTTCGAATGCCAGATTTGCCGTGTATACAGTAATATTGTATATTACAGACATTAATACCTCTGTATATTGTATATACAGAGTCTCATTTACTCTGTATTTTGACCAGAAAAAGAAAAATGGGTGTTGTCAGCAAGGACGTTGTTAAATTACTCTCCGAGGTACTGCACGCTCAAAACAAAGAGCAGCGATTTTTCCTTCCTATCGCTGAACTATTTATATATATATAAAAAAGCATTTTGTTGATGCAAAAGTGTAATTATTGGTGCATGCTTTGCTTTAATTCTTTAATTGCCGATTGCTTTATCTCATTTTCTGCTGCCCCACTAGCCAGCTGCCCGTCTCCTCTCCACGGCGATAACAGATGGTCATCAGCTCCCAGGAACGCTCCCGGTCCGGCATCGCCCGACACTTAGTTTCGGCGATGGCGAGAGCAGCGCTCGGCGGGCACAGCGGCCGCAATGCCATGAAACCACCCGGCTGGGACCCGCCGGGGCTGGAGCCACATCCCGCACGAAGGGACCGCGACCCTCATCCATTCCCCAGACCGCCGCTGGCTCCTGCGAGGAGCCCGCAAGCACCACCACAACCTTGCCCGAATGCAGCTTTAACACACTGGCAGGACCCGAGCTAACCCCTTCTCCCCAGGGTTCAGACACGGGGCTCGCCGGGCTCGGGCAGCCGCGATCGCCGGCACAATGCCCGGGGCTGGGCGGCCGCCGAGGTCCGGCCCCGCAGCCCCCCGCCGGCCGTGCCCC